>JAYKAV010003176.1:387540-397711 GCA_035582835.1 Phoebastria nigripes | reverse complement strand
CCTTCCCTTCCCTTCCCTTCCCTTCCCTCTCCTCTCCTCTCCTCTCCTCTCCTCTCCTCTCCTCTCCGTCCCGTCCCATCCCTTTCCGTCCCTTCCCTTCCCTTTCTGTCCCTTTCCATCCCTTTCCGTCCCGTTCCTTCCCGTTCCTTTCCTTTCCGTCCCTTTCCTCTCCTCTCCTCTCCTTTCCTTTCCTTTCCTTTCCTTTCCTTTCCTTTCCTTTCCTTTCCTTTCCTTTCCTTTCCTTTCCGTCCCTTCCCTTTCCTCTCTTTTCCGTCCCTTTCTGTCCCTTTCCTTCCCATCCCTTTCCTTCCCATCCCTTTCCGTCCCTTTCCTTTCCTTTCCTTTCCTTTCCTTTCCTTTCCTTTCCTTTCCTTTCCGTCCCTTTCCGTCCCTTCCCTTCCCTTCCCTTCCCTTCCCTTCCCTTCCCTTCCCTTCCCTTCCTTTTTTTTTTCTGTTAGAAATCTCACATCTGTAACACAGTCAACTATCTTAAAGAAATAAACCCTAATAAAAGAGCGCTGCACCAGTTCATGTAAACCAGTCATCCAAAGAGAAGCATTCACCACTCTGGTCAATCTGAAAACCTGGCACAGATGTGCAATATTCTCTGTCCCACAAGAAACTAAGACAGTATACACTTGATGGAGTGGGGAGAGGAAGCCTGCAAAACCCCAATGCTAATGTCCTCCATAAGACTATCAAAAAGAAAAAAAGAAAACAGTCCTGCAACAGACTTAGTGACTGAATCTGACACTAATCCCCAGAATTAACATGTAATGAGACTGCTCTGGAATGCCTTTGTTGTGCTTTCAAGTTGCAATTAGCACAGTGTTAATCCGGTGCTTTTTTGGATTTTTTACATCAGTGTGTGCTTTTGCACAAAGTTACACAGGCATCCTTAATTTCAGCATTTTTGACTTCTGAAGACTTGGGTTTACTGCATTGCTCTACTTCGAAAGTGCTTGTGGGGGCCAGATTTTGGCCATCTGTGCTATTCACTTATTTGGGATGGTTCCTAAAAGCATGGTGGTAGGATATTGTAAGCCCGACCACCAGTTTAAAACATCTTGGGCAAAACCAAATGGACATTTTTGAGGGTGCGGGCTCCATTCAGAATACTTCAAGTAATTACTGAGAGCTGGGAAGCTGAGAACCCTGAGGAGGACCAGAAGTGATATTGCTGAACAGCTTTGRGCAGACAAGGCTTCCCAGATGGCTGCTCCCTCTAGATACTGAGCTCAGCACAACACAAGAAATTACACAACTGTAGAGGAGGGATCCTGCCCAGCCTGCTGCCATTCTGGGGTATAGAGAAGCCCCTGCTGCAGCCCAAGGCCACCACCTGGCACYAATGCAATAGCTGTGTACCTGCTACCAGCAGCCCCCTCTTCTGACAGCCCCCTGGCTGATCTGCTTGGAAACATCTCACCGGTATGATAGGTCCTAGTTAAGACCTCTTACTGAAGTCTTATCCCAGCAGGAGCTATGGGACCTTGGTACGGGAGTCAAGTCCTACCTCTCAGAGAACGGCAGACCATTCTGGTTCCCATCTCCCACCAAGTCTGACAAAAACCTGGCTAATGAGTCCAGCTGCCACTGATCTGGAACCATACTCCCATAAGTCTTCTGCCTCTCACACTGAGCACTTGCAATAACTTTTGCTCAAACATACATTTCTACATGCTATAATGTCCTCTCATGTCCTATGACAACTGTCCTTGCAGCATTTCTTCTGCTGTGCTTCTGCTGTTGTGACAGGACCCTGACCAGAATCATCACCATTGCATAGCAATTCTCTTTGGCGTTACATCAGAGATTAATTTGTTTCCTAAAGCCTGTGCTATGATTGAGACATTACTCATTAAAAGGCGATGGTCTACATTTATTTGTCTCCCCTCTACAGGCACTGAACCAAATTGTTTTCAGACTGTTCAGCTGAAATCTGTAGTCTTAAAATTAGGTCATTGCCCTTATAAATCCTTCCTAACTATATATCCAGAGAGCTGATTAAAATCCAATCTATTTGACACTATGATTAAGCCTCACATCTAGTTTACAGTTTCATAATTACAGCTCTGCATCCTGAGAAAGATCAGAGGTCTCTCCTGTTCAGCTGAGGGATCAGAACAGTTCTGCTGAGAACATCTGAGGGGAGGCAGTTGTCCTGGTTTCAGCTGGGATAGAGTTAATTTTCTTCCTAGTAGCTGGTATAGTGCTGTGTTTTGGATTTAGGATGAGAATAATGTTGATAACACACTGATGTTTTAGTTGTTGCTAAGTAGTGCTTACACACATCAAGGACTTTTCAGCTTCCCACGTTCTGCCAGCGAGGAAGTGCACAAGAAGCTGGGAGGGAGCATAGTCAGGACAGCTGACCCAAACTAGCCAACGGGGTATTCCATACCGTATGATGTCATGCTCAGTATATAAGCTGGGGGGAGTTGGCTGGGGGGCAGCGATCGCTGCTCGGGGATTGGCTGGGCATCGGTCGGCAGGTGGTGAGCAATTGCATCGTGTATCACTTGCCGTGTATATTCTTTTTTATTATTATTATTATTATTATTATTATTATTATTATTATTACTACTACTACTACTACTACTACTACTACTACTACTATTTTACTTTATTTTATTTCAATTATTAAACTGTTCTTTTCTCAACCCACAAGTTTTCTTACTTTTACTCTTCYGATTCCCTCCCCCATCCCACCAGCAGTGGGGGGAGTGAGCGAGTGGCTGTGTGGTGTTTAGTTGCTGGCTAGGGTTAAACTACGACAGCAGTACTGGCCTTTACACATATGTAGGAGATAGATATATGCTGCTGCAAGAGGCCCTTGTCAATTAGCAGATCTGCCCAGATCTGCAGATGTGCCCTGCAGAAGCAGYGTGGCATTTGGGATATGAGGGAGAGACTGATTTTTCAATGCGACGTAGCAAGCGGATGTCAGTGACCAAGAGCAACATGGGCTGATTCTTTGTTATCAGTGTGGCATGGTTCAGCTCTCTGTAAACATGGAAGCAAACCACCAAGTGTACTGTTACCCTTATTTTTCTTGATTTTCCTATGCCTGATTTTTCYTGCCAGTTTTTGCTTTTTCATGTTTCTCCAAAGCAGGTGGGGCACAGGAAAGGGGGAGAGCTGCCCATAAAGCCCCAAGGTTTTGTCTCACTCTGAACCTACTTGAAATATGCCGAGAGGAAGTGGAAGCTTGTGCCTTTCTTCTGGYTTCAATGACTCTGAAGTTATTTAGAAAGCAAGGGGAGAAGGCTGAGATATGGAGTCACTACTACTCCTACAAATCCCAGCAGAACCAGCACCCATCTTCCAATAAGAGGCACAAAAATCCTTCACATTTTCCCTGTTAGACATCCACTTTCATTCCACCGGGGTTTCTCCTCTTCAATCAGAAGTTTCTTTTGTTCAGTCGAGGCCTCTTCTTCATCCAATAGGGCCAGTGCTGGGAGCAAACAGAAAGCTGATGCTTTCAACCTTTCCCAGCATTAATACTCCAGAGCTTTTGCTATTATACCATGAGCTGGAACATGCAGGCCTCCTCCTGCAGAGAGCAGGTACAAACTGGTGCACAGGTACAATTCATGTGTAGTCCATTGGGAAGATGGCAACATCTGCCCTTACATACTTTAAAGATCACTGACCTACTTACCTGTTGACTACCTGCATGAAAAGCAGTATTACGTTGTTCACGACCATTATACTGTTTGGAATAAGTGTGAACAAGGGCACATGGGAGGAGAAAAAAAAATTATGCCTGGTAGGTATTATCGAATCCAATCAGAAACAAAGCCTCCACGTGTCCATTTTAGCTCCTCAGCACTCTACTTCAGCTTTCTTTTCAGAGCATACCAGAGAGTCTTTATTTCTAAATCAGCCTATTGCCCAGGTCCTGTACCAGCCCAGTAGTCAAATTTTTCCCACTGACACACCTTTAAAAAAGTAAGTTTTATCAGGTTATTAACTTTAGAAAATTTCTGGTCATTGCAGAAAAAATAATTCTCACAGCTGTTACACGGCAGACTGACCCAGAACTTGGTTGCATTTTAGGTGTCCCAAGAGTCAGTGGTGGTTTACATTTATTGCCTGTTCTATTCAGTTGCCATTACTCATGTTACATGGTGTCATTTTGCTACCAGGACCTTTACCTCTGTATTGCACAGCGGGATGAGGAACACGCACTGATCAAATATTTTTCCCATTCAAACAGATGGTGTGCTACTCTTCATTACCCTGGGAAGCTTCCCAATTCATCCTAGTCTAATTTCACTCTTTGCTTTTTCACTGTAAAAAAAAAAAAACAACTAAATAGCACTATAGTTAGCTCTCCAAATAAACCCATTTGTCAGCTTTTGAAATTATATTGCTTTTAGAAAGTATGGTTCTTCCTACATAATATTTTCATTTGATTTCTGCTGTACTATATGCAGCTTTAAAAAATAATATTAAAATGTTTTCTTATACTTTTGTGATCAATTGCTTCAGTGACTCCAGATCTTTTTTTCAGTGAATGCAAAGAATTTTATAAGGGTATTTTGATATGCATCAGAAAATCTCAAATAAGGCATTTCGTCCTGCTTTATCATGATATTGCTTGCTGTGTTTACCAGAATACTGTATGTGTTCAGATGTTGCAATGAAGAGATTGGGGAGTATCCTTTTATCAGGGCTTTCTCCAGCTGAAATCTTACTTCCTTTCTTGTATATGCTCCTGTACAGTGATCTCCTTTTGCAAATGTATTTCTAAGTATTTGCAATTCTGGAGTTATCTACCCTTTTTATCAGGCAAATATATATTTCAAGATGATATTAAGTGCTTCCTTTTCTGGTAATCTGCCATATCAGTGGGCACTAGTTGCACAGACGTATATACTTTTTAAAATTGGGCTTTAGTTTCTGCAAATGGTCAGTCACGTTCAGACTTTATTTTACAACCCAGACTAACCAGAACATAAAATACACCTTGTATTACCTCTGTGATTTGTAATATATTCTGCAGTAAGACAAATAGTTGGGTTTTTTTTTCTTCTGCATGTCTTTCTCTTTCCTATTTTGATTGCTAATATGCATCTCTTGCTCCATGAGAATCAACCCCATCTGTTTCTGACAGATTATTTTTCCTTGTTTCAGTCATATAACTCAGCTTGTCTTTACTTATCCGCCTTCTCTCTCCCTCTGTCAGCCATGAATGAATAAAATTCATGCGGTCTGTTACCTTCCAACTACAGACACAGAAGCAAACTTAATGTAATGTCAGCTAACAGGACCACATTTGGCAGCGCTTGTTGGCTGCGGTCGGATTCATCCAAAGTCACACTTTCCTGTTGGGAACCCACGAGCCATTCAGTGCTGTCTCGAACACAGATCTGTGCAGCGAGATGGCAATTACAGTTAACACAAGGAGGTTTGATCCCATCGCTACCATTTGTTCTTCATTTATGTAGACCAGCCTGACTTTCTCTTTTTTCCTACTTTCTCTGTGTCTTAGTGCATGTGAAGGCTTTGCCCTGTAATCAAGCTGGAAAGAATGGAGAAAAAGAATATTTAGCTAAGTCAATAACAATTCTCTCTGAGCTCTTTTCTCTCCACGCAATTACTGTAACTGTAGCCGTGTCTGAGACACTCAGACTGAGACAATTGTTCTTACCCATTGCTTTGTGCAACGGAAAACATTTACAGTTGGTTGTTCCGTGTTTGTACAGGCTCTAGGCTTTTTTTCATATCAATACTAACACTACTGGGAAAACAGTTAAACAATTTCCATCTAGACAACTGTCTAAATCCTTAATTCTATGAGGCACTATAATTTTTTATATATATATAAAAAAATATATAAATATAAGTGTGTCTGTGTATATATATATAATTTTAAGTAAATGATTAGTCCCATATAACTTGAAGTTCTAACACAGTCTTCTGCCCTACTGGCTTATGTAGCTCACCTTTCCAATTTTTTGACAACAGATACTCATATTCACATAACAATAGAGACTAACCATACTTACTGAAATTCTGTCATTGATTGGCTAGACAACACTAGCTAGTTAAGTCTAATTCACATCTATCATCAGTGCAACAGCATCATGAGGAGAGGAACTGAACACAATCAGTTCAAAAACCAGAATTAATTGGAAAAAAACCCCTGTGTATTTATGCTTCAGTAACATTCCCTTCACATTGATTGAATGGATTCCACTAAAAAATTGGTTATAATGGAAGCACAATGGCAACAAGCACAGTGCCTACATTTAACTGTTATAATTCTTTTTCCTAAATATTGAAGTGCTGCATTTTCAGAGAGAAGATGTAGCAAAAGATGGCAAGAGAATGAATAAATCCACAGTGTTAAACCTTTGTGCACTCCTGACTATTATTTTGAAGAGGTTTATGGGTGAATTTTCATGGGAAGAGTAATTGCTGTTATATATAACTTGTGATAGAGAATTAAAAGAAGGAAGCATGCAAAGTTAAAAAAAAAAGAAGAAATAAAAAAAGAAGGAAAAAAAAAGAAAAAAAGGAAGAAGGTGCTGGTACTATATTAAACACCCTGTATATAACTTGTTTGTTATTTATTCACTTTCAGAAGTCAAAATGTTCATCTAATTAGTTTCTCCACTTGCTGATAAGCATTTTAATTTTTTTTTTTAATTAAAGACAAGCACAAAGGAGGACTAAAAACATTTTATCTAGCTAATGGGAATGCCAAATTCAGCATGACTGTCCAAGTGTAAAATAAATCCAGTCACTAGGGTCAAGTGTTCCCTGTGTGCAAAGGATTTTCAAAGGAGTTATAACTGAGTCATTTCTATTACGACAGATGAATTTTTTAATACAAGCTTTCTTCTCTTGCTGATATTTCTTTATATTCAGGAATCCAAAGCCTTGTGAAATAGAGAACTGTACAAAAGTTAGTGTCATCCTGAGCAAAACAAAGCAAGAAAGTGGGAAGCAGGAGAATGAGTAACTATGCATGAGCAACATCTAGTGGCTGACATCTCATTATGAAGCATGGAGKTAGTGGGCATTATTTTAAGTTAATTTTTGACACTGTTTCTGGAAGGAAGTGAAACGTGAGGGGAAAAGGCAGTGCTGCCTGTTGGTGCAGCTTCTGAACTAAAAGTTCCCAAGAGCTCCTCTTGATTCTTTCTTCACCTTGTGGCCTCAGGTAATAAACTGTGCATTTGAAGGATAAGTCTATACCTGCACATAGTTGTGCTTTGGTTCGACTGGACAGGGGATGTGACACAAAGCCCTTTTTGTGGTGTGCATTATGGCACTGAGTCTCCATTCCTTTGGCAGGCTGGAACTTGCCCATAACAGCCTTTTCCAACTGTGCAGTAAGAAGAAGGGGTGGGAACTCTGCATCCCTGTTTTCTGAGAGTAATTTTCATTCTGCCTGAGCAGTCCCTGAACTCCCAAATCAGCCACAGGTTGTGCAAATGAGGAAAATGCTCCTATTATAATCCTGTCTCTCATGCCTTGTCTTCATCAAGGACCTAGAACTAGGGATATTTAAAAGATATATATAGATATTCTTAAAGAAAGTTGTTTAAAGGAATTTCTGATTACTTTTGCACTGCCACTGAAACAGGCGACCCAAGTGATCAAATAACCCATAATCTGGTCACCTCATCCCTTCGGAGAAACAGAGCAGGTCTAGAGAATAAGACCTCAGTGCCCTCATGTTCTTCTACCTAGAGAAAAGAAAAAAGTCAGTACGCAACCATGAATATTTTTTACACCTTCCAATAGAAAAGCAATAGATTAGATATCCACACATGTCCATGGACAATCTTTAAAGCAATGTTAAAAGAATACAGTGAAAAAAACAGGTCACGCTCTATGCAACTACGCTATCTCATTTTCAAAACTTTGCAGATGTACTAAGTAGTTAATTCTCCATGTGAATCTGTGGTAAATATGAAGTAGGAACACAGTCTTTCCAGACATATCAGCTAATAAAAAATCTTGAAAAAAATTACATACATCACTGCATGATTGTACCTTATGAGATGGCACTCAGTGCATAATTTACTCCAGAGAGTTATAGTTTTTTTCATCAAGAATATTAGTTTTTCCTACATTTCTCCATGATCTCATTCCTGATTCCTTCAAACACCCATTTTCTGTTGCTGCTTCTACTGAACCAAATCCCACTCCCTCAGATCTGCTTTAATTTTTTCCAGTTACATGCTAGAAATGGGTAACAACATGCCTTCCTGTAGCAAGATTTATCTGAAAAAACATGTAACTTCACTGCTTATAATGTTTTATGCTTAAACTGTGTCTCCTACTACCACTGTTTGAGACAGAATACTGCTCTGGTCGGAACATAGGTTTGAGTACATTTTCTAATGTTCTTACCTTCTTATTTCTTCACTGGCTTACTGTTGACAGCCTTATCACTGGGGTTTTGCCTTCTTCTATAGCTAGAGCAGATCCCTTTTTCCTTCTCTTTTCCAAATCCTAAAAGTCTTCTCAGAAGTTAACAAGCAGCTATGTGAAGACTATAATCTGGGGAGTCAGCACGCAGTCCTCACTGAGAATCCTGGAGAAATAAGAAGTTGGTCTCTGCGGTCACACGAGTGGTGTGGGTGAAGACAGCAGGTTACATGACTTCAATTGACCTATTCTGTATTATGAAGGCCTTCTAAAGTAAAGGAATTATAAGAGACGCTGGCAAAGGACACAACTCGTGCACTATCATCAATCCAGTTCCTGTACAGTGAGTCTGAAGCCACAGGTTCATTTTGCCAGGTTTTGATGTACAGAAACAGATCTGTTTGTAAGAGACTCTTGCTGAATGTCCAGGTAGTATTTCAGTGTTTGTACAGAGTATTTTTCATAGTTTAGTGGGACAGCTGAACATCAGTACCTATTCTGTTCCCTTTGCAAACTCTGAAAGCACAAGAGAAACAAAAAAACTGCCACAGCAGGACAAGTTAGGAAGCCCCTTGTACAAGTCATAGCTCTCTAGAACAAAGCTGGACAGATACCCACAGACCTCTGTCAACCCTGGTTAGCTGTAGAGACAGTATATTTTGTGGAAATGCACACAGTCAGTTAAAACCATTCCTTCTCATTTACAATGCAAAGGCCTCTCCCCATGGCTGTTGAGCCATCACAGTTTGGCAAGAACACAGTATGGGGAATACATCCTCTAATTTTACAATACATTGAACACAACACCTTTTATTCCAGCTTACCCTGCTTTTGGGAAAACAGCTCTGCTTATCTTAAAGTAATAAAAGTAATTGAAAAGCTATTTAGAAACTTTCCTTATCCCTTGTTATATGTCCTCCTGGCAAGCTTCAAGAGGTGACCAGCTGCAGAAGCCATTGTCAGGTGACTTCATTAAGCAGGTGTCTTTCCCATGGCAAAAGTTTTCCTGAGAAAAAGCAAAGGGAAAATACTTCTGTATTAACTCTGAACTGCGAGCTGCTACCTTTTGGCATCCCATTGCATCATGGATTTAAAAGGATAGCTGAGAAGGCGGCAGACCTACTCTGAGTGGGAGGCTGCACAAGATGACCTCCAGACCACCCTTCTGTTTCTTTAATTCTATGAAATAATCCCACACTGAGTCTCCAGGCTGATGTATCAGCCCACAAAGGAATCTAGTTAGAAGCAGAATTCAGATGCTGAACAGACTTCCCAAAACAGTAGTTTTCTTCATCTCAAATCCTCAGAATATATCACCTAATTGCCTCCTATCCTCAGCTATCATTTTTAGTCCTTCATACTAAAGCTCTGACTGAACTCAGAAATGTGCTACTCATTTTTCTGCAGGCATCTGTCAGATCATTGGACTTTATGCCATATTAGAAAGCTTTTTTATAAAGGGTCAACAATCCTCTCAGGCAGTGCTGAAGAAATATAAGCAAGGACCATGCTAAATTGCAATAGATCCCAAATTACACATATTGCACTTTCAAAAGGTGATTCACAATTTTCTAGCTCCTCAGCTGACATGTTTTAAATTGGTACTTTAAAATGTCTGCCTTTTAGCACCCAGATACTGACGTCAACCTTCTTATCCTTGCAAAAGGAAAAAAAAAAAAAAAAAAGAAGTAAAGACAAATAGAAGGAAGAATAAAATAAAGAAAAAATATGAGAAAATCGCAGCAAAAAGGGAGAAACAGCAAAAATGTAGCAA
>JAYKAV010003176.1:258854-387464 GCA_035582835.1 Phoebastria nigripes | reverse complement strand
TGACATGTTTTAAATTGGTACTTTAAAATGTCTGGCATTTAGCACCCAGAGGCAAACGTCAACCTTCTTATCCTTCAAAAAAAAAAAAAAAAAAAAAAAAAGAAAAAAGCAGGAGGTAAAAGGAAGTATTAACTCAGGAAAAGATATGGGAAAATAGCAGCAAAAAGGGAGAAACAGCAAAAATGTAGCAATGTTCAAAAAACAGCACACATCAAAAAAGGAAAAAGGCAATGAAAATAGGAAGAAAACTGGGAAAGTGGATGGAAATGCAGAAAAGCTAATGCAAGAAAACACTGCCTTATTGCAAATCTTTGTTTACTGGAGGAAGTAAATTTTTCTGTGTGTATTCATGTTCTGTAGTTAATATCAAGGTGATACTTCGAGACAATATTCAAGCAGTAGCAATGTCTTAGTTGCCATTGTCAGTGTGTGTTCACTGGTCTTTTTCAAGTTTGAACTGTTTGGGCTATAACAGAACATCCAGGAATTTTTTGTAGGGCATTTTTTCCTTGGAAATTTTGGAATAAAAGAGAATTGGTGTATAATAAGATAGGAAGAATAATTATTATTTTTATATCTAAAAGATCACAATGTCATGTACTTCAAGAAAGCCCAAGATTTAAGAAACAAATGCTCGGGCAATCTTTTTAATGTGTATGAGTACCTGATGGGAGAGACTAAAGAAGATGGAGCCAGACTCTTCTCAGTAGTTCCAGTTAAAGGGCAAGAGACAATGAGCACAATTCAAAATAAGCAAATTCCATTTAAACTTCAGAATTTTTTTTTTTTTTACTGTCGGGCTGGTCAAACCTCTCTGGTTGCCCAGAGAGGTTGTGGAGTATCCATTGTTGGAGATATTCAAAACAAGACTGTGCAAGGCCAAAGAATAACGAAGGCTAGACTAGACATCTTCAGTGTCTCCTTCCAAGCTCAATGATTCTGTGATGCTAAGAGACTGGGATATGGGTCTTGGGAGAGACCAAGACTGTTTGGAAGCAGATTAAGACTAGAGTTGGCTGGGAAAGCAGCAGGACAGAAGAGGAAAAAGAAGGGAAGGGCAGGAAAACAGACTGCATGAGAAAGAATATTTGGATTCGGATAAATCTTCAGAGCAGTTCTAAGAGGTGATTCAAATAAAGTAAAGCACCTGTGAAAAGCTGTGTGTGATCGTATTTGGCAAAGACATAATAGCTAAAAGGCACAAGGAACCTCTGATTTTGTTTCAGGGAGCAGCAAGGACAGGGCTGTCGCATGAGTGGGGCTGAGCTGGAAAACAAGGGTGACCACATGGGCAGCAGGAGGCAAGGCTGTAACATAGGACCAAGGTCTGTGCAGGAGACAGGGTTGGAGACAAGTTACCTACAAAGTGTGTTCAATGTCCATCAGGAAACAAGGCCAGACTGGGGGCTGGAGACAAGTACACTTACAGCATAGKTTAGGCAAGCAAACAAGGCTCGGTCTGAACTTAAATGGACCAACAGGCACAGTGTGTGCATAGACGTTCCAGGTGAGGCTGATCAGGGCAATTAAGGCCCATTTGTGCACAAAGGGCCCTGACACGTTGAGACTTTCTGGTTTTGATGCTCAGCTTTGAAGCCTTCATTTTCTTTAAATATTGGGTGTGATTTCCCAAATCCTTAAAAGAACAACCAAAACCCAGTCATTCTATCATACCGACATCTACCTTGATCATCACTATGATTAGCACTGGTAGAATCCTTATGATTACTACCATTTGTGTTACTGACGGTCGATGCTTGAGAGCAATAGAGACAAGGGTCTCTGGCTTTACCCTTACATATCAGAGTTTATCCACACTCCATCGTTTAGCAGGTATAAAACATGCAGTGTCTAGTCAGAATAAAGACCTGTGAGAGATTAAAGCATATTCCCTGGAACAAAAGCAGAAATTTTACCTACTGTACTCTATGTAATATCCATGGAGTGTGCATGAACTGGGATTATTTTCAAAATTAACTTTGAGTAGTTTTTCACTGGGCCATCAAAAAGCATCTCCACCATAATGGCCACCTTTTAGGACATTTCAAGTGCCAGTATCAGAGCAAAGCAGCAGTGAGAGAGCAAAGAAAAAGTAACTAGTTTATTATTTAGTTCCAATATTGGTATAGTTAATATTGCATGTGTTTCTCATCATCTCATTGTCAGGACTTGCTTGCTTGATTCATTTCCAAAATAAAAACAAGTGTTCTCTTCAGCCTCAGGCAGCACACCAGCACAGAGAATTTCATTCCCAGCCTTTATACTGATAGAGTATATATAACTGACCTATAATAAAGGTTATCATGGAAATGATCTGATAAGATTAAGTAATGTCAACAACCCCCCTCCCATAGTATTTCAATTGGATGTATGGTTTGAAAGCTTGAAACTTCAATTTAGTATCTCATTTACCGAGCAGAAACA
Source organism: Phoebastria nigripes (assembly GCA_035582835.1). NCBI lineage: Eukaryota > Metazoa > Chordata > Aves > Procellariiformes > Diomedeidae > Phoebastria > Phoebastria nigripes. The sequence continues at coordinate 385,040 of JAYKAV010003176.1, read as the reverse complement.
GATTGGGTACAATAATACAGTACAGTTCTGCTTATACAGCAGTATAAGCTTCTCAGTATTAACCCTATCAAGGAACTCTAACCCTGATGTTGGAAACCAAGCCACTCAAAAAGACAGTAACTTAAGACCTTTTTTTTTCCTGTTGTTTCTTCTCTTTGAGTCTTCTAACAAGGATGTAATTCAGGACTAGTTTTCCTGATTTGGATAATACCCACCTTATGTCAATATATTTGCCACAACTGAATCCTTTTAGAGAAGTACTAAAAAAATTTCAAGTCATAATGCCTATCAGTCATTTAGTGCAAATGTCAACTGAATTTGAAAGAATGAGTTGGAGGAAAAACACGGGGATTTTTTGAGCTATCCACTCTCTTTTCTGCCATGAAAATATTAATACAGTTAAAAATGGTCACACTGAAGCAGGAGTAGGAGAGACAGACGTCAGAATGAAGACAAAGGTATATTGGCACATTGTCGTGGTAAATCTGTATGTTCTTATTTCATATTCTGTCTAGAAAATAATTTCTTCATTTTTAGAAGGAAATGCTCCCCACACACACATTGAAACACATGATAGTGACTTCCAGAAATATTATGTGAAGAACTCAGTCAATTATGTGAAGAACTATTAGCAATATCGTATGTTTTTGAAAGATGAACTCTGTGTAGGATGAAATGTTTAACAGCTCCATTGTGCCCCAGATGCATCTGAGATAAGACATGAATCCTGAGAGTTTTATCCCATATAATGGGCAGTGACTGATGACTCATTACCTGACACCATTGAAATTAACATTAATATTTGTCATGCAAAAGGTGTGGTAACAAACTTTGGTTTTATAATCTATTTAAAGTCAATTAAAGTGTCAGCTAATAACAAGAATTAATTATTATACAAGCATGCATCCACTCAAAGGTCACATTCAGTGGTTCCTCCTTCTGCCCTTCTCAGGTGTTTCATTCGCTGAGATAAAATACTTTGTGGCTCCATCTATTGTGAAAATGGAACTGCTCTATAAGTCTTTCTGTATTTAGATCTGGTTAGTTGAGAATTTTATTATTCTAGTTCACATATTTTATTCAAGTCAACAAATGACTGTTCAGGGCAAGGAACAGGAAGGGAGGACTAGCTCAAGCTATGTCACTCCTCAGTAGTTGCTTGGCAGCAGTTAATCTACCAGTTTTGAATATTTGGCCTCTGTTCCTGCCAGCCTGCAACAGTATTTAAACCGTGAAGGGAAGAAGCCCATGATGAATAACACAAATCAAAGGAACTATGGTTAGTTTATGAGGGAAGATTCAGGCAGTAAAATAGGACCAGTTCTTCGAAGGAACAAGAATTGAATCTAAGCACTCTCAAAAGTACCTCAAGAAGTTTTGACATGTCCTTTCTTATAATAGACCAGTGTGGAGGACTTTTTAAAAAAACATTACTCTGATGCTTTGCCTCTACAAAGAAGGAAAACAAACAGAATTTTTGTTTTGGGAAGACTGGTTTATTCTTAGATTTCACCTATAACAGTGCAAGAAGAAACATGGTTTGGACCTCCAAGGAGAGAACTGTTACCGCTCTAGTGCAGAAGCCAGTCTAGGAACAGGACAACTGGCAAAACTGCACCAAGGAATGGGGAAAGGCAAAAATTCGACCATGTAGGAGGACAGCATGGAGACAACAGCTAAAAGTGAATCTAATCAAATCCTTTCATATGAACTCTTGACATTTTCTGGATAAGAAAATCAATAATTTTTTAATTTTGAAGGGCTACATTTTCACGGAAAGGTATTATTACTCACATCATGCATTTACACATAGGATTTATTTCTAACTGAGTATTGAATTTTTAAGGACAAATTTCGCACTTGCATGGGTGCCAAAACTACGAAACAAGGCCCAGGCCACCCTACTATTTCATTCTCTTCTAGTTTCTTATGCTGTCTTCTACTTGACAGTAACTCAGCAACTTGGGGTGTGTGACATGACTTGTATCTGTCCCATATGCGTCAATCTTGTTCTTACCACTCTCCCAGAAAGAGTTGCGTGTTTTATTCTTGATGTGTGTTTGTGTTGCTATGCATTTAGTTTAGAGGATGCAAAATTGAAGAAGAGCACCCCACACTTGGAACAGAGGTTGGGGAAGTTAGGTAGCAACAGTCTGGGACTAACCCTTCTCAGTGCTTTGCTTCCCTCACAGGTGACTTCAATCATTACTACAAACAGTATGTTGCGCCTGAAGGGAGTTACTGACTGTTACCATAAAGCTTACTGACTGCTATCATAAAGCTTTGGGACATCTCCTTATATGGGGTCTAGATCACTGGGTGGCTTATAAGTGAAACCTTGAATTTGAGGGTGGGGAGAAATGCAGTAAGTTTGCGGTAGCCTGCAAAGCAGAAAACCTGCAGCATTTTCTGCTGCAGGAATAAAGTGCACTTTCCTCTATTCTTGATGGCAAATCTCACCAGTAAAGAAAAGTCTATACATGGCAAAATCTTAAAAGCCACAACAGTACATTTTTATCTCTCTGGTTTCAGGAGATATTCTCCGCTCTTGATATTCAGCCACCTCTCTCCTCCCTTTGCTGCTTCTCATCTGGCTATGGCTTAAAGGCATATAAGGCACGGTTGGTCGGGTTCCCCTATCGCTCAGTTAGAACTTTTCAGTGGTTCCTGTAAATTAATTTGTTCAATTCTGAAGGCTGGCTATATAAAATAAATGTCTACTGTATAAAATGATTATTTCTATTACGGCAAAATAAGCAATACTGTATATGAAAATCTTTGCTGCAGTGTTCTGTTCCAACATTGTAAATTACTTGGAAGCCATTAAGGCATTTCTCTTTGAAGCTTCATGTATATAAAATGCATTATTAACTTACTAAATGTTTTTGAAATAAATGTACAGTTAAAATAACATGACTAACAGAATACAGACAGTGACTCTAAACTCAAATTGTCCTTTCCATTATAAAGTAGAGTTTTCCCTTTTTTTACAGACTATAGAGGTGTCTAGTTTACTAACTGAAAATTTTTAGTTTATAAAGGGGATATTTTACTTCTCTCTCTCAGCTGAAAATATTCATTCATGGTAAAACCTTCTAAGCATTTAAGGAATAAAGAATGGGTTCGGGACAAAGAGATTAAAATGTGTTTCAGCATTTTTAATCTACTGATGGTAGAAGCTAGCTTGTGGAAAATCGTATGAGCATGTCACCCCACAGTGACACCCGAAACACACAGGGAAAGCAACAGGCCAACAGGGATGTTGGGCCTTGCAAATTTCCAGTTGAATCCTTGCAGTAGAGGGATGCTGGCAAGCAAAAGTGAGATAGGTTATACAGTTGCCTGCTTTTGTAACAGTGCTGAGCAAGCAACTATTACTCACGTTTGTGACCAGAGGTACACGTAGGCTACGCCTAAACAGATAGCCATGCACATGCATCCTGGCTGTGCTCCAAATCTAACAGGGGCAATATCTTGCACACACCCTCTTTTGTGTCTTGTTTTTTGAGGGAAGGGAATCTGGTTGAGTGACAAGAAAGGTGCTTTACAACTCTCTATGTGGGTCCCTGATCAGGACTGTCGAGGCATCAGTGCTGCAGAAAACATTTTGGCATACACTCTCTCTCCATTCAGTCTAGGAGAGGATGTAAAGGGTGGCCAGAAGCCACAGTTTACACAAGTTTTCAATTACTTGAAGCCAAAATTTTGAGATTGTCTCATAGTCAAAAATGGACCCGATTCCTTGCTTTAATCTACATTAATTCTTTTTATTGATGAATCAGTGCAAGTCTTCCCACAGTCTTCAGTGTTCCCTATATCTAGTCCGATAAGTATAAATAAATACAAATATAAATACATCAAATATATACAAATATATCGAGCTGGACTAGATGATCCTTATGGGTCCCTTCCAGCTCAAGATATTCTATGATTCTATGTACAAATATAAGCTAACTCAGATTTTGATGTTATTACATGACTGCAGAAGTTCATAGTGCTAGGTGGATACTTGTCATCTTGATAAATTGAACTGAGTCCTTTCGAATCACCACTGGCATAACTCTATGGGAAAAGGATATGAGCTTTCACTATCTGTACCCCTCTCAGATTATCACGTTTGGTCACACGGACAGCTTTCAGACTTTGGACAATTAAACAGACTTCTTCACGAAAACTTGGTCTTGGTTCTTTCTGTGTAATCAAATCTTCAAAATCCCCTAACTTCATTTTTCTTTGTACTCATCTCCTGCAAATCCTTTCTTGAAAAACCTCTACTGCCTGCAGAACATCAGGTTTTGGAAAGGATGTAAATATCATTTCTATGTTGATATATGATCTGAATGTGACCTTTGTATTTATTATGTTCTGTGTTTACATTGGGGTAGCATTAGAGAGRACCAACCACAGACCTGTGTGCTCTACCACATACAATAAAAAACATTGAATGCCTGACTCAATGAGCTTACAGTATAACCAGTGAAATTCTTTTCTTTGCCAGTATATGATGATGAGTGGCTGTGTCGAAGGGATACATGTTAATATGTAAAGTCAAAGAGGGAAAGCCTGGCATTACTTGTATATATTTGAATAATTCAAGTAATGCAATTTCAGTGATCTATGAAGTATCAATTCACAAGGACTTTGAAACAAATCAAGTCTTTTGGGTCACCTGGGAAAATGTACTAAGTTTTACTCTGTTCCCTGCAGTGAAACATGAAATTATGGAAAGAATTCTTTACAACTTCAGAGGTCTGCATCTGTTCTTATTTTGCAATACTAACATTGCATGTACACCTCTTTATAACTCACTTGACCTGGTATTTGTCTTCCATTCTTAATAATTCACTTCCACCTTCATAATCTATTAATATTTCAGCCAATTCCCAAATTTATGCCTACAAGAGCTCTTCAGTGATCCTTATATATATAAACCACTAGCTAACCATACAAATGTTACAATCAGATAAGTAAAGTTGTAAATTTCTAGACAGCTTTGAAATCATTAGCCTTATTTATGGTCTTATTGCAGGAGCTGTTATGCATCTGAGACTTGAGAGTTGGTGGTAATTGCATAATACACTAGCCAGGAACATGTTTTATTAAATCAAAACTGGATTGAAAAACAGTTCAGAATATGTATGTATTTTGATATTGAGACTTGGAAAGAAATAAAGAAGCTCTTTTTAGTGGTTTTAGTATTAATAATAGTTAAGAAGACATCCACAATCTTCAAAGATTATCTCCTTTTATCTTTTTAGCAGCTCTAGTTTTCTCGCCCTTTCCTGACTGTTAAACAGGACACATGCAACCTAAGGTCAAAGAAAAAACTAATACTTCCTTCAAGAACAATATATACTATACATTCACAGAGTTTATCTGCTTAAGTAGGATGTATTCCCAAATGATGCAGAGGAAAGCAAGCAAAAGATTCTTCATCAAAAATAAGAAATGAGGAATGACAGATTTCAGGTTTTATATGGAGAAACATTATGCAAGTGACTCATTGGAATGTTTTTAAGATTTCAAATGTGGAAGGTCCTGTCTCCTGTTCCTTTTGCCCTAATCCTAGTCAAACATATAACAAAAGCCTGGATTTGGGCAAATGTTCAAGCTACTTCACTTCATCTGAACTCTTTTACTCAAGGAACAATGAACATCTGCTGATACTGTTGTGGTCTTTTGGGTCAGCAGGCCACCCTTTGTTGCTGCTGGCTTTCATTGTCAGCAAATGGATAGCAATACCCTCAAGAAAAAAGGAACTTACATTCTTGGTTTTATTAATGTGTCTTCTGTTCCTTGTGTTGTGTGTTGTGTTTCACTGCAGCTTGCACAGAGACAGACACAACTTTCACAAAATGCTTGCTCTAAGTACAGACGTGGTACTGCATTGTTTGAACCGGACACTTTTCAACTGTATGTTTATTTGCTCTAGCATTGTGTTTATGCCTCGGTATGCATTTTTACTTCTATCATCTTTTTTTCAGATTCTTGTTTAAGGATAATCGTTTTCACTGACTCTGAAAAATATCTTTGAGTCTTTGCAGTATCCAGAACCTATGTGGACCAAAATAGATTAGACAGCCATTGCTCTCAATGACATTGAATGTTGGTTGTTTTGGGTTTTTTTGTTTGTATAACAAGCCATTTACTTTCTATTTAGCGCTTTAGTTACATACGATTCACAATCCTTTTCATACTGTGGCAGGAATAAGAACAGAGATAAATTACAAAGCCTTCAACCATTTAGCTCAGAGCCACAAATTCCAAAACCTGGCTGAGACTTTTCAGGGTAGGTAGGTTCAGARTTATGACCTCTCGGACTGCAGTGAATGAATCAGCTCTTAAGATCACATAAATGATTCTTATTACAAAGCCCTTTCATGCATTATTTCATTGCCATACTTGATTGCTGCTTTTTTTATGTGTTGAAATATGCCTTCTCAAGGGATACTTGTAGCTGGAAGGCACACCATCCAGTGGTGTTTCTTCCCCATGATCTTTCTTTCTAGCTAAGTCTTGAGTCTTAGGAAGACATGCTGTGTATGCAATCGTTTTATATTATTCCAAGAGATATGTTCAAAACTTTTGGCAGCGTGGGAGAAGAACAAACATTAATACTTTCCTGTCTGCTCTTAAACATATGTTGACACAAAATTATTCCTCCATATGCCTGAATGAACGGCTTGTTTTGCTACGTGGCAGATCATATTCTTTCACCTGTGGTGTAAATATAATTGAAATATTGTTAATGCTGCATGGTTGAATTCACCTCCACATGGAACTCCTTCTGTACCTTAAAGAGGATGCATCATAGGTCTGTTTTTTGTATCTGATGAATACCTCTTGATTTCTCTGTTGTATCGGTTACTTTCAGGAAATTTAGATACATGAAATGACCTTTTCTAATATTATCTAAGAGTCCAGTCAGCCAGACACATACAGTAGCTTTGTCTATTCTATTTTTCCATAATTAATGGAAAGTATTTTTCTCTTGGTACTATGTAAGAACAATGCAAAGAATGGGAGTATAGAGAATTTATTTATATTTCTGTCATACAATAAAGGCCAGAGCTATACCTAGTTCCAGTGCCTATCTTTAGTGAGTCACTATGGAACTGCATGGGGTGCCTCACTGAGAGGGGGAGTCAGCAAGCATCTGGGTGGGCGTTTTGCTGTTAGCCAAGGCTAGCCCACCATAAGAACTGAAAAGGACTTACGCATATCAACAGCCTTGAAACTAGTACTTGTCACTATAACTACTCACTAGGAACAAAGGTTTGCAAATGCACGTAGCTAGTACATTTTTTATTGATGCTATATTGCTTCAAGCAGCACATCACTATCAAAGGGAGAGAGACAAACCATTGCTTCCTCCATCATCAGTGACCTAAATTACAGGTACAGCATTTCTGTATCTTTACAGACAACTGTATCTTTACAAGGAGGGGAAAAAAATCTGGTGAAAAGAGTAAAAATACTCTTCATCCCATATGTCTTTTTTGCTGCAGTGAATACAATTACTCTCCCAGTGTCTTTACTCTTTAATAAATTCAACTTTAATTAATTTACTAATTAAAAGCCCTCACTATCTGTAGACACTATTCATTTGGAAAGAACAAATGAGAGCAGGTTTAATAGGACAGAATTAGATAACACAGTCATAGAAATTGTAAAGTTAGCTCAAGCTGTTTTGGGAGAGACAGGTACCACCTCAGTGATTGGTGAAGCAATGAGAAAAAAGATAGGAAAAATTTCACTAGGAAAAAGAAAAGAATATTTGCTTTACATTTATAAACATTGCCTAGCTCTTGACTATTTTACATTAAGCAAGTAAAATTTTCGCCCAATATATATAGCTATTCCAAATGAGTTCACAAAATATATGAAATACAAAAATAAAAAACCAAATGATACAAAAAGAAAAGTGAAGAGTGAATAAAAATTCCTAATCTGAAGAGAGGAATTTATTAATCTTTCTTCATAAAGTAAATCCATTTTAATCTTATCTTACTAGTTTGGATATTTATAGAATGTAATTTCTTCCCTAATTAATATATCTTGGAAGTCTAGCAAGTGCAAAAGCATTATCCAATAATAAGATCTTTTTTATTTGTGAATGATTCACAAGCAGGCAGTGACTTGAACATCATAGTCATTTATCCCTTGACAAAATAGACTTGCAGGTTTGCAAGGAGTTCACAGAGCTGTTTAAAAAACTCAACACAAAACTTAGAGGTTGGAGTGAATCTGAATGGTGGATAAATACAGAAAAATTATGATCCTGCTTACATACACCCAGTTAACAGAAGAAGCTAATTTAACTGAGTAAATTATTTACTCATCTTCAGTCTTAAGCAGCCTTGCTAAAATGACATTACTTCCAACCCTACAAATTTTAAAATGATTAGGTTGTTGAAATGATGTTTCTATTCCCATTATACCTGTAATAAACTTCTCTTACACTCAGCAGTTTTGTCTGGCCAAATTATTACTGCAGTCTGTAAATACAGCCCTTACATTTTGCCGTCAAGAACTACACTGAAAACTGTATGACTAAAAAATTTATGTACTGTAGCTTTACTGAAATGAAATTATAATGTTACTGTAAATCTTCAATATTTAGTATGAAAGTGCACTACCATCTTATTTACTGATGGTTTTCATATACTTTTGTCCAAAATGTAATAGGAACAGAAATCTATGAGGTGATCATTTTACATCTGAGTTTTTTGTGAAGAGCAAAATGTGCAAAGTACATGATATGTAAAACCCCTTTGCTGTAAGCTTAATTGCTACGTAATAAGAGTGTTCAACTGCTAATTAATGGTACTCAAACTTCAGGAATGTAAAGGATTAGGAATTGTGTAAAAACTACTATTCCTATTAGAAATAGCCTTTCAAATCGAGGAACAGGAAGACTAGAGACGCTGTGAATTATTTTTTATAAGGTCAARCTTCACGGGAGGATATGCACATTTAAAATTATGAAAACTCAAAAGAGTGTAAGAAAATAAAAAAAMCCCTTAAAAGTACAGTACATAGTGAGATCTATGCCTGAAGTGTCTAAAATGCCTAGGTGTGTCCACATGACTAAAACATAACAATTTGATAACTTTTTTACTTGAGTGGGACGCCAAAATATATAATCTTTTGGGATGTCCCAGAGTCCTTCTTGGAGACAGTAGTAGAGGCAGTGAATTTCTCTGATGTAATACATCAGTTTACAAAAAGTGCTTTGGTTTTTACGTTATACAGAGCCACATAAGATAGTTGATTTTTCTCTAATATGTGTGATAAAACTAAATATTCACAAAAATATACATCCTTTTCCCTGTAGCAATTTCTAAATTAGGCAATGTAACACAAAAATATAGTTTAAAATTTTGTGATGTAATAGGAACTATGTGTTTTATTTTAACTTAGTTGGTTTGAAATAATTTCACTTTGAATGAGCAAATCTATTTCAACTCTTCCTTTCATAAAAAAGATGAAAACTTAAAAAAAAAATATTAGATCTAGTGGGAAAAATGAACTATCTTTCTCATTACATGGATGCATAGATAGAAATAATCCATATACATCAAGACAGATAACCTCAGTGTGTTTTTTGTCGTGACACAGAGGAAAAAACAGTGATATATCTGTGCCACTTCTTTGATTTCCAAGAAACCACAGATCTCCATGGGCTGTTGAAGAAATGTAATTTATGAGACAGGTGAAAGATAAAGTTTTCCCAGATTCTACCTTGGACGAAAGTCCTATTCTCATGCATAGAAGAAACATCCATGTAAAGGAGGACTGGTCTTTTCCTACTTTTAAATGCAGAACTGACTCACATTATCACATGGAAATATTAGTTAAGGAAAATCAAGAATGTAACATTATACATACACAAAAAGAAACATGCTGGCAATATGCAAGGAGTTTCAACACTGCATTAAATCCAAAGTAAAAAACTCTATCTTGAGAGTAGATTCTAATTTCAGAGCAAATTCTTTTGCTAAGGCATAACATTTTCTGTCTAGAGCTTCTATAACAAGGTAGAKTTTCCTTCCAATGCTGTGTTATAAACATTTTTTTAAAATATTCTTCTGTCAAGTATGCCAAGGTGCAGGGCAGAAGAAATTGCCCAAGTTCATACAGCAGGTTAGAAGTAGAACCAACAGTAGAATCTGGTTTCTGAACTTCAAAGGTAGTACACAACCCTATGGGTTACCCTTCTATGTCAGCAGGACAGATGGAAAAAGGATCCATCCGTGGCACTATCACGTCGTTAATATTTTTATCTCACGTCACTGTCATCCAGCAATAGAGAAAGATATTTTAAACAAAGTTAAGTCTTAGGTTCCTCTCAGAAATCTGTGAACCAGCAGGGAACAATTCTGTATGTGTTATTTTCAATCGCTTCTCCCTGTTTAATATTTTGCAAGCCTGCCATTTCAAGTAGAAACAGAATGGCAATTTCACAAAGCTGAAAGTCCCCTTTCATCTCTTTTCCATTTTTCTTCAGGGAACTATAAAAAAAAATTCATAAGTCAAGACATACAAATCCATGTGACCAAAATCCGGGGCCCACAGGAACGACTCTGTCTCCCGTGCTTGTTGACTGTTGGTCAACAGCTGTTCCAGACAGTGAATGACTGTGATATATTTCTCCTTTTCAGAGACAAACAAAGTAAACCATAATTGTACTTTCAATATAAAGTCAGGAGTCTTACCTTAGTGGCCTAAATTTGAAAATAATTCACTTTTATGCCAGTCAGAAGTTTCAGAAGACAAATATGGATTAATTTATTCTGTTGATAGTCTAAGATCATCAGATAAGAAGCCTAAGGTCCTCTTGTGCTTCTAGACTGTCTTTGTGTTCCTGAATAATTTGTGCAGATATAATTTTGAACTTTCTTTTGACACCTACAGATTGTGTTTAAATTACTTTATTTCACTCTTGCATTTCAAGTTCAGAAGTAATCTCATTTTTCATTAAAAATAGATTGAACTTACTTGGATATAAAAGCAGCAAAAGAGGAAACTATCACAAATAAGAAACATACATAATTAGGAGGCTAAGAATTTTGAATTAAGAGCTTGATAAATTGTTGCACATACTATGCCTAGTGTGCATGTTATTTACTAAAGTAGATTGAATCATCCTCAGAGGCTATTTGCATTTAAATTCAGCTTAATGTTTCAGTTTACTACAGGGATAAAAGGTTTGTCTAAAACAAGAAATGGCCCAAGACAAGAATGCTTCTTAAAGTTTTAAAAGATTTGATTAGTCTTTTCTTATCTTCATTATTTTTGTGCATTTGTCCTAATCTTTAAAGGGTTGCAAATGGATGAGTAAAATACAATGAAAAATAGGAAAAATGTCAGAGAATCTAAAACAATGCAAATGAGTGTATCTTATTGAAATCAAAGTGTATTACAAATGGTTACCTTGACTGTGAACCTGGCCTATTGTTTTTATAATGGAGCCTAAACAAACAGTATTTATAGTTTATCAAGACAATTCATCGTTACCCATTCCCTTGTGAAAAAAAACCAAACAACAGAATACATATATTTTTCTGTTATTATGTACCACCTTATCCAGTACCTTAAGACCACCTTAGGAAAAAAGAGAGGAAACAAATAAGATGAACACAAGTCTGTTGACCCAAACCAGAGGCACAGAATGTCAACTTCACTTGCCCCTGGATGGTGTTGTTCATCCAGTTTGCTAGCAGCCTTTTCAAATCAGAGGAAAAATATCACAGGATTGTAATGATTATAAGTTGTACGTATTTCCCATTTTCAGGAGCTAGCTCTGGTTTGGATATTAAATCCACAGCCCATACAAAGGTTTCTTTCTGTAAATATCAACCTCTCTACTGGTGATGCATGGAACATACCTAGCAACATAAGATATTAAGACCATCCATCAGTAGCTTTATAGTAATCAAAAAGGTTTCATCACTTTCTTTCTGTTGGTTGGCTTTCCTAAAGGCCAAATAGAACTTAGCTGGATATTCAAATCTCAGAGGAACTGTGGGTCATTAAACATGTCTCTGTACATAACGATTCATGTGAGAAAATGTTGACATTTGCACTGGCAGGAATAGCACTGGTTAAAGCGTTTTGCTTTCATTCCTAATATTTCTTTGACCAAGGAAGGCTAGATTTTAGAAACAGAGAATTTTCTCTCAGACTCCCTGTGCTATTGAAGTTCTTTGTTCCTCCAGGCAAGTATGTAGATCTACTGTTGTTTAACTATGTAACAGGGAAGAGAAATATTACCTTGTCAGCATGCCTCTCTGACTGATAAGCTAATATATTTTGATGTGTGCTAAAAGAACCATGAGGGAGAAGGYGTATGTAGCTGTATAGTCATGTACTCTTAAAATGAATGCTTTTTCATGAAAGGAAATGGAGGAAATGCAGAAGTTAAATACAAACAACTGTAAAGTTTTAAATTTAATCTTAATAATAAAAAGATTTATTCATTCTCTCCTAGTATTTCATTCTTCTCTTTCTATAGTTCAGAACTGAAAGGTCAACACATTGGTCACCATGTCACAGTCTTTTCTAGGTAATAATTTATCAGACCAGTAACTAAAAATATATTAGATCAAAGTATTTGAAGATAATCACAATTATCTTGTTCCTGTGGTTGCTCATGTTTGACGAAGCTAATTATGCCTTGTTTCTTTCCAGATTTATACAGTAATTGCCAAAGAGTGCTTTTAGAAGGATGGCTGCCAGAAGGGCAGAAGAAACGGCTTAGAGAATGCTAATGGTTCTTACAAACAGCAGCTTTTAAAGGGCTGTGACCTATCATACCAGAGTATTTTACTGCTGCATCTTAAATAAGGGCAGGGGGGTGGCGACAGTAGTTCAGTTTTGTGACTTGACCTGAAACTGATGACACTGCTTCAGTTCACAGAATAACAAAATTTATATGGCAGAGCTCATATTATTTATGATTCACAGCAAGGAGCAGGTGTTGTTCTAAAGCTCATTCTAATACTTCACCAGCAATGAATATCTTTTTGCATAGCCAGATCAATAAGTTAAAAAAAAAAAATATGGATTCAATTTTCAATTGAATATGTTTGTTTATGCCCAGTGGGCATTTGATTTCAAAAAACAACCAACCCATACAGTTTTGTATAGATACTGGAAAAAGTTTGAGGCTTGTACAGCTGAATCATGGAGAAAGTGACATAGAACTGCAATTGCTAGAAGTTTTGGTGGGGAGACTAATTAATAGCTTACTTCTTCCCAGTTGTGGAATAAATACAATTCCAAATTTCTTATTAGATCAGCTACAGCATGTTGCAGTGTCTTGAATTTTTAATATCAGATTATCCACATTCATGTAGAAAGGTGTTTGCAGTCAAACCTTAATCAAGGAATACTTCTTAAAAAGTAAGAGTTTAAATTTAAACTTTTACTAAATTCAAAGATATTACCCTCTGCTTAGACATCCCACGCAAAAAAGGAAGTTAAAGTTGAGCAGCGCATTATTTACATGTTTGTTTTGTCCTTTAAACACACAGAGATGCAGCTGAAAGCGGCAACAGCGTAACTCTGTTAACCTAGATTTTCTGTTTCCCAGCAGTGCTGAGTAAATGACTGGTGTGACATGGTGGAAAAGGTCATTCTTAGAACTGAATATTTTAATATCATCATTAGTACAAGTCTCATAGCTATTAAGCTACTGCTATTTCCTAAGCAAAGCAGGCTTTTAGAAACAGATCCAGAATGTAAGCCAAAACAAAATATGGGTCTAACCATGACAGAGATTTAGAGTTGCGAAGGTGATCCATCTTAATGCAGTAATTTGCACTAGGAAGATCCTGACTGATCCAAGGTTATGGGAGACTGAGATCCAGCTTCACCTGCAACTTGATACAGTTTAAATTCACTCTGTGAATACCCAGGAGGGTGCTAGGCTGTTGGCCATTCTGGGTGAAAGCACTGAAATTGATGATTTTTGTTAAAATATTCAAAATGCAGTAGACCAGAGAAAGAAATTGGGAACAGCAGTGAGCATGACTTTGAAGACTAATGATTAAACAGGTAAGATCAAGGGAATCATTACTGTCAAGCCCTATTCAAAGAACTGGTAATGTGCTCCATATAGTGACTTCATCTGAGAACGATGCTCAGATTTCCCACTGAGGACATCATTTTTGTCATGCTTGGACCACCCTATTTCAGATATCATTGAGCCAAAGACAAAAGGAAATGAAGGATGTGCTCTGAAGACCCAGCAGCTGACTAGCAAAAGTCCAGTGGAAGTATGGTTCTTGTGTACACTATACAATTATATTCTTGTGATTAGTTGGTTGCTTATATGCCCATTTTTATTCTTAAAATTCTAGTATTTTGTCCATCAGCATATCACATAAGATCTTTTGCTTTACTTGTCTCTTTATGTGATAATTTTTGCAGTACTTCTGATTCTGCWGGATACACCTAAGATTAGAATCTACTGTTATAAACATCTAGTTTGTATTGATTGCACTTTGTAGAAAGGTTATGAAATTTTATGGTACTAAACCATTTAGTTAAGCATCAGCACTCAGCCTCCCAGCACTGTCTTACAAGTAATATGAATGACTTTCTTCTGACACATCACTGATTTTATTCCATTTTCTTGGATATCATTAGCACATCTAAGTATTAAAGCTAATAATGAAATCCTAAGATTGTGGATTTCACTAAGCCACTGGAAGTACTGATTAATCAGCAGCTAGGCAGCGATGAAGCCGATTTACTTTAGCATCATTGAAAATATACAAGTTGCATGAGCTATAATTTAACAGCTTAAATACCCACTCTATTGAATTACCTGTTTTGTACAGAAGATGCAGGGTAGTAGTGTCTGAGAAACCATGTATGGTATTTTGTGATATTTTAATAGCTTCAGGGTACTTATCTACCAGAAATTCCAATTCTAATCTAATTAGTTATGGGAATAAGCTAAATGTGGGAATGATTTTCCATTCTCAATACACTGAGCTCAGTGAAACAGTGACAGTAAGGGTAATGGGTTGAGACTGCCCACATTGCTGTTTTCAGAGAGTTCTTTCAATATGATCCTTTTTAGCTAGACCATGCAAGTCTTGTTGATAGCATTATATTACTGTGACTTTATTGCAGAATCAAACAACAAATGCTTAGATTTTTAAAAATTTCTTCCTTACCAAGAAAAAATGCTTGCTATGAATGAACCAAACATTGAGACTATTCGTCATCTAACAGCTACAAAATGTGTGGCTTGTTCCAGGGAGGGTTGATCTTGTTCTGAGATTGATGCTATTGGTTGTTAGAAAAACCCTTCAGGAATCATGCACTTGCACACAGTGCTGGAAGTCCTCTCTCCTACTAACTCATCATTGTGAGCAGGTCCTTTCAGAGTTGCCCGCACTACTTACTGTCTCTGGGATTTGAACAGAATGGCAAAAGGCTATTCCTTTTAACACAGAGGCAAAATAAATCAGTCCCCAAATGAGGATAATTTAAGTTAGCTTTCTAATTCTTGGAGTGAAAGTTGCATGAGAGAATTTTTTCTATCATATGCACTTGGTGATTTAATGTAAGAGTTTGAAAATGCTGGATGAGCATTTCTTTCCAGTATTGGTGTTGATTTTCAATACCACCTGGAACATTGGTAAAGATCCAAAAGACTGAAATAAAACAAACATTGTGCCCATATTTTGAAAGAGAGACAGGCTAGAGAAATGGTCTGACAGGAACATAATGCAGTTCAAGAAAGAAAAGTGCAAAGTTCTGCACCTGGGAAGGAACAACCCCATGCACCAATATATGCTGGGGGCCACACAGCTGAAAAGCAGCTTTGCAGAAAAGGACCTGGGGGTCCTGGTGGACACCAAGGTAAACATGAGCCAGCAATGTGCCCTTGCCACAAAGAAGGCTGATGATATCCTGGGCTGCCTTAGGCAAAGCATTGCCAGCAGGTGGAAGGAGGTGATCCTTCCCCTTTATTCAGCACTGGTGAGGCCATGCCTGGAGTACTGTGTCCAGTTCTGGGCTCCCCGGTACAAGAGAGGCATGGAGGTACTGCAGAGAGTCCAGCGAAGGGCCACAGAGATGATTAAGGAGCTGGAGTATCTCTCATATGAGGAGAGRCTGAGAGAGCTGGGACTGCTCAGCCTGGAGAAGAGAAGGCTCAGGGGAGATCTTAACATCATGTATAAATACCTGATGGGAGGGAATGGAGACAGGTTCTTTTCAGTGGTGCCCTGTGACAGGACCAGAAGCAATGGGCACAAACTGAAACACAGGAGGTTCCCTCTGAACATCAGGAAACACTTTTTTACTTGACAGGTGACTGAACACTGGCACAGGTTGCCCAGAGAGGCTGTGGAGTCTCCAACCTTGGAGATATTCCAAAGCCTTCAGGACATGGTCCTGGTCAACTGGCTCTAGGTGGCCCTGCTTGAGCAGGGCTTGACCAAATGACCTCCAGAGGTCCCTGCCAACCTCAACAGTTCTGTGATTCTGAAGTGGATAAGATTTTTGTAGTTCTGTCTGCTCAACATCCATGTTAGGCAAAAAAATGGAAAAACTGGTACAAGTCTCAGTCAAGAATTGAAGGAGTGGAATATAAATGAAGAACATTGTGACAGTAAATGTGTGTTTTAGTTGTTCATTTCATATTACAATGATCAATCCTTGAAGATGAGTGTGACCAGATCACGTAGATTTTTATGGAGGGAGACAGAGATGGCTTTTTCTCCTCAAATCATCTGACCATTCTAACGGGAAGAAGATTTAAGTGTGGGATGGAGAAAGCAGAATTTTTGAAGCTGATTTTTAGCACAACGTTGTTTACCCTTTTTAGCAATGATCAGAAAAGCAGGTATTGATACAGTTTGCAGATGACACAAAAACTGGGGGAACAGTAAATAAAGAAGAGAACGAATCAGCAAGATGAAACATTCTGAGTTTTAATATAGCCAAATATAAAGTCAAACCTATTTAAAAGAAGAAGGTTGGCCATGCATAGCTGGCAGAAAACATTGGGAAAGCCTTGTGGGTAGTGGTAAACAATCATAAACTTCATTGTGACCCAGAAAAAGTCTGTATGACACTGTTATATAAAGCTGCTCATTGAGATTGAAAAAGGTAAAGACAGATTAACTGAATTAGACTGAACAAAAAACCCCTACTGATGACATTCCTAAAAGGYGCCAAGAGCACCAATGTTAAAATAAAAACCTAGAGTCAAATAGAAATAGACTAAAAATAGTCAAATGAGTGAAAAACTTAGTGACAGAATTTCTCACATTGCACTGTTTGGGCTGTTAAAAAGGGAGACTTCACAGTGTGTTTGGGTTGCCTGGAAAAAGCACAGATTGACATCAGTTCCAGCCAACATTGACTAAGTTGACAGAAACAAGTCTTGTTTCACAGTTGCAAAGCCAACTACCTGAACTCTAGGCCACCCCAGTCAGAGTGAGAAAAAGGACAAGGACCCAAAACCCAGTATATACTATGTTGCCTTAGCCCAACTCCACAGATGAAGGGAGCCTTGGCTCCTGCTGTCACTCCATTCTTTGCAGGTCCCTCTGCTTTCCCTCCTTATTTCTCTCAGTTTTCTTGTCTCACACTTTTTGCACTCTATTATGAAAAACCTAGCTCAGATAGTAAAACACTTCATTCCTTAGAGTATTGTTTTGTGCAGGCATACAGATAAAGGGAAGATCTTGAAAAGCACAGCATTTGTACAAATGTGTCGTGTCTCAGAAGGCCTTTGTTTCCAGAATAAAAGTTGTAGGTGACGGTTGGACCACTATGCATATCTAATTCAGGGTTCACTGTTTTCTCCTTTTATGTGCATGTTTATTTTATTATAAAAGAGGCAGGATCAGAGTTTAACAATGATCATGACCACAATATCCAGCTTATTTTTAAGTGGCTTTCTCATTATGCAGAAAAACTATTTTTAGCTACCCTTACTATCATTAAAAAGGCTGCCAAACCCTTGGTTTCCTTGAAAAGTAATAAGAAGAAGTCTTAAAAAGAAATCCTTACTTAATATTTTGCATTTTGATATTATAAAGGTTTCTTTATCTGCATCTTTACTGAAGAGGATTCTAAAAAAAAAAAACAAAACTTAATTGTTGCCATAGAACTAAGCAAATTGAGTTCTGTGCACTTGAAATGCCAAACGTTATTTAACTATTTAATATAAACATTATTTAACTATTCAGTATTGTACATGAGTAGGTTAAACTGATATTGTTATCATTCTAGGCCAATTTATTTCATTAGAAGTACTACAACATTTCCAAGTGCAATGATTAGCCCAAAGGAATAAAGTAATACTCTGATCTATAAACATGGAAATCTCAAATGGCAGCAGGTTGAGTCCCTTACCTCTGAAATCGGCACTGCAGCAAATGCTGAGCACAGTCCTGGTGTCACAGCAGAAGAAGAATCTTAATACATGGGAGCTGGATAAGAAAAGAAGAAATGAGAATGATTAAAGATCTAGGAAATATTTACAGAAAGATATCTTCCAATTCTCTATAATGAAAAGAAGGGTAACTGTTTTCTTGATCATAGTCCTTACATACATAAAAAAGAGAGAATCTTTTAATTAGTAAAAGCATTACAGGAGCCCATGGCTGAAAAATGACAGCGGGAAAGTACAGGCCAGAAAAAAGTTGCTCTATTGTAGCAGCTATGATATTTAACCATTAAACATTTTCTTTTTTTTTTTTCAAAAGTGATGTTAGATCCCTCTTTCTGTAGTAGTGTTTCAACTGGGATAGAAATACAAGTATACTCCAATCTTAGACATGAAATCAGGCTACATTATCACAGCAGTCCACCCTAGTTTTCCAACCTGTGACCTGGGCAGTGCCCATTGTGGTATGCAGATGAGACAAGATTCAGAATCCAAAGTAGTTACGTTTTTTGTTCAATTTCCTCTCCCAGCCCTTTGTTGGAAATAGGCAAATTACTCCAGAACTTCAGCTTTTAACATAACACTCCCTTTAGGCTGCTGGATGTAATTGGGCTAGGGTAGAATCCAGGTAAATTACAGCACACAATCTTTCTGTGTATTCCACAGAATACTTTGTAATGTTCCCAGAAAAATCAAGTGAATTTTCCCCAAAATATCACCTGAGTTACTTATGCTCCAGTATGGGTCTGTCTTTTTTTTGTCTTTTTTTTTTTTTTCACTACCTAGTCTTCAGGATAATACATTCTAGACTATAACTTCATGAAGATCTGATGAAGATCAGTGCTTTTAGTTAAATAAGAAAACCGATCTTTTATAGATAACTTCATGCCATTTCCTTTGGTGCGTAACAGCTATAATTCACCTCAACCTAATAGACTACAAAATCAAAAGATTCATTACAAATAATTTTCAGACCTGCATGTAACAGCATATCTGTATTATATTCATTGTGATCATTTAGATGATGCTACTCAAATAGCATATTGCAAGTTGTCATAGTTTAAACTCAGAAGAATTTATACAGAATGGTGGACAGTGTATATTTCTGTTTAGGAGATAGTAGCCTCATTTGTATAACTTGAACATGTATATACACCACTAATGTAATATTTCTGGTGTGTACACATTTCCGCATAGAAAGATACATTTTCCAAAATTTTCATGCATATAAACATTTATTTCAGCTCATGTTTTGGGATACGCACAGCATTATATGCATGATCTGAAGAATAAGGCAACAGGCAAGGTGGGGCTAGAGGGACATAAACACCACATCAAAGGTGTACAGGGCTAGCTCAAAGAACTAACCATAAAATATTTTTCTCTTATCTGCTGTTTCTATATAACCTTTACTTTAGCACCTAGACCTCTGATCCCATAGAACTTAGTTAGGCCTGATGTATGAGCTACCCAAGGTTGCTGTCTCAGCAGCTGCCAATTTACTCTAGCCAGATGATTATTCTCTAGATAAAACTTAACTTGTCTTTCTGTAAAGGTCCTGCATCCTCTATAGGACTACAAAAAGCGTTGATCTTGACATGTATTTCCCTCCAGCTTCTTGTCTTTCTGAACAAAATGCCTCATCCACATGCATCAGCAGTTTTCAACTTGCACGTGTGGGCTGAATATATGATAGGTACTCATAAAATGTCTGTGAATAGGGCTGGTAGGTCAATGGGAATCTCCTTCCCTAGCACCCGTGTATCAAAAGTAACTGTACTTTCTCCACAAACATCTACTGAAAATGTTTGATTAAGACATGTTTAGGGCACATCCCTACTTTCATCCATTCAGCTATCCTACTTGTGAGGCTACATAGTGTTTATGTAGCTGTTGACTGATGGGGTTCAGCTAGTTGGTGTACTGGAAAATAAACCTAGTAGAAAGAAAAGTTCTCTGCCAAACCTAGATCTGACACAGCAGGAGTCCAGGAACTCATAGCTAGTATAGGGGAAAAGGAAGAATAGACCAGGACTACCCTCTTTCAAGACAGTTTTCTGTTATATTTTCTTAGTCTTTACATCAAGATACATCAGTACCCAGAGCTATGATATTACCCAAGGCTAAGAGAAATTTTGAGTTATATTCCCAAGTTCGATTTAGCACAACAAGCTAACTAGATTTGTGTAGGAGGTTTATGATGCTGCTGTTAATCATCACATTATTCAAGTTCTGCCTACTGAAAGTCAATAGTGATGTTCCTGTTCCTTATTGAGGGCTGGGAAGGTGCTAAAGCTGGTACAGGATTAGATTTCTGGTTTTGTTAAATTTTATTACACTTACTTTGCAAGGTCAGTTTGGGTAACTGAGGGAGGCTTGAATATCAGGCTCCAACTTTGTAAAAAATATGCAAATATTTAAACTAGCTATCAATGTCACAGCTGGAGAATATGTTTAACATTGAACTTGCTGCTAGCACTTCATGAGCAACAGTGAATTTGCCTAAACATATAATTTTGTATTATTATTAATACAGTTTGCTTCCTACGGAGTGTTAACATACTAGGTTAATGTAGGTAACCATAGGCTATTTTCATAGTTATTAAATAAAACATCTTAAAGAATTAAAAGAATAGATAACATTCTATTTTACTCATAAATGTTAGACAAACATTTCAGGTTTTAATAGGAGATGTCCTTCCCCTTGTCCTATCCGCAGAGATAAATCCCCCTTTACATATTTTGATCCTCTCAGAATTTGTAGTGTATTGCAGAGAATACGTATATTCAGCTGGTTAGGCACAGCTATTAGTAACTTAGCAATTAGTAATACCTGAAAGAAAATTTTTAAAAATCCACTGAATTTTTAATCCTACAGCTGAATCTAAATGAAACAGAACTACACGGGATATTCTGGTCTGGCACAGGCTGCACAGGGAAATAAACAATTGGGAGAAGAACTCTTCAGCTTTTTGATAGTAGGTAATACAGTTCAGTATTTATCTTTTCCTATCTGTGCAACCTTGCTGATTTCCCTACAGAAAATTCAGATGCAAACAATGATATTTAGGTAAGGAATTTTTTAGCACACAGTTGACAATTCCATTTACTGATGCTCCTTTTCATGGCTTTTATTTCAAGTGCAAATAGAAGGTGTATTCTCCACTGATCCTTGTCCAGTCTCCTGTGAATATTTACTGAACATCAAAGGAAAAGAGCAATGTTCCCCAAAGCTATGGTCTCAAAGGACATGAACTCTCTAAACTGTCATGCTTAGGATGCCATCACAGCTTCTACAAATACTGCAATGAATCCTTCTCCTGCATCTGCAGACTTATGCCTTAATCCATTGCTGACTTAGTAATAAAAATGAGACGCAGTGATAYGCCTGTAAATATAAAGCTAGCACAACTTCTAACCTTTTTTTTGCAGCTGGCTTAGGGCTTTTTTTTAAACAGTGAATTCTCAGAGTGAAAATGGAGTTCAGCAGTGACCTGRACACTGGAGTTGAGTGCACACTAAATAAGTTTGCCAACAATACTAAATTAGGAGGAGCCACTGATTCCCTCAAGGGTAGAGAGGCCTTACAGAGAGATCTTGATAGATTAGAGTACTGGGCAATCACCAACCATATGAAATTTAACAAGGAAAAATGCTGGATTCTGCACCTGCAACGGTGTAATCCTGGATGTATGTATACACTGGGGAACAAAAGGCTGGCGTGCAGCCCTGCAGAAAGGGATCTGGGGGTTTTGGTTGATGGTAAGCTCAATACGAATCAACAATTTGCRCTGGCGGCCAAAAGGGCCAACTGTATCCTGGGGTGCATTAAACACAGTATAGCTAACCAGTCAAAAGATGCAATTGTCCCACTATACTCAGCACTGGTGCAGCCTCACCTAGAGTATTGTGTGCAGTTTTGGGCCCCCCAATATAAGAAGGACATAAAAATATTAGAATGTGTCCAAAGGAGGGCAACAAAGATGGTGAAAGGACTAGAGGGCATGACTTATGAGGAGTGGCTAAGGATACTAGGTTTGTTCAGCTTAGAGAAGAGGAGACTGAGGCGTGCCCTCATTGCTGTCTACAACTTCCTCATGATGGGGAGCGGAGAGGGAGGTGCTGAGCTCTTCTCTCCAGTGTCCGGTGATAGGACACAAGGCTTAAAGTTGCATCAGGGGAAGTTCAGATGGGATATTAGGAAAAGTTCTTCACTTAGAAGATGGTCAAGCACTGGAACAAGCTCCCCAGGGAAGTGGTCATGGCCCCAAGCCTGTCGGTGTTCAAGAACCATTTGGACAGTGCTCTTAGATATATGGTTTAACTTTTAGGTTACCCTGTGTGGAGACAGGATTTGGACTCCTGTTTGTACAACAACAATCATTTACCTTATAAACTAAGACAAATCATTCTGCTTTAGCCTTGAGTCATCTATCTAGTTCTAATTAAGCACAAGCAGTTTCTTATGCACAGACCATCTACATGTTTGAACAACAGATTAACATGCTTTTCACATTCYGTTTTTGTGCTCACACAGCATCCTTGCCCTTGAAAAGCTTTAACTACTTTTCTGGTTCCTTGCAAATGTCTTAGCTAGTTATGAGGCTTTTGCAGCAGTGGGACCTCTTGCTTACAGTAAGACAAATCACAGGCTGGATCCTCGGAAATTTTTTGGGATCTCTGCTGTGTGACTATAGGCAGAGTTCAGTATTATTCAACACAGTAAACAGTAGTATTAAGAACACTTGTGCTGTGCTAAAACAGTAGTTTAAGACTATACATGCTGTGCAATTCTGTACTGTTTTTTTTCCTTGCAGTGGACAACACCCTGTAATGAGACACAGTATAAATAATTTTCTACATCATTTTCCTGGATCGGCTCCCTCAGTAAGTGGGGGTTAAAAATCCCCACAAACATGTAGGCAATTCCCAGATTCTAGAGCATTCATCCCATAGATTGCTCTTCTCTCATTGGCTGCAAATCTTTTTGAAGTTTCAGATGAAATGCAATAGACATTTTTGTATAACATTGTCGTGGTTTAACCCTGGCCAGCACCTAAACACCACGCAGCTGCTCGCTCACCTCCCTCCTCCGKTAGGATGGGGGAGAGAAGCGGGAGGGCACAAGCAGGAAAATTCGCAGGCTGAGATAAAAACAGTTTAATAATTGAAATAAAACGAAGTAGAACAGTAATAATAACAGTGATAACAACAACAACAATAGAATATACAAAGCAGGCGATGCACATTGCAACTGCTCACCACCCGCCGACCAACGTGCAGCCCGATAGGTGAGAGCCCGTCCCGTGACGCCACAGCCCCCCCCCGCCCCCTTAGTTCTTATACTGAGTATGACATCATATGGTATGGAATACCCCATTGGCCAGCTGGGTCAACCACCCGGGCTGTGCTCCCCCCACCAGCTTCCCATGCACCTGGCAGGGCATGGGAGGC
The DNA here is from genome assembly GCA_035582835.1 of Phoebastria nigripes. Classification (NCBI taxonomy): domain Eukaryota; kingdom Metazoa; phylum Chordata; class Aves; order Procellariiformes; family Diomedeidae; genus Phoebastria; species Phoebastria nigripes. Next base: position 361,162 of record JAYKAV010003176.1, on the reverse strand, counting down.
CAAAAAGTCCCCRGTGCAAGCACCACCCAGCAACACCCAAAACATCAATGGGCCATCAACGCTCCTGTTATACCAAACCCAAAACACAGCACCCCCCCCCAGCTACTGAGAAGAAAGTTAACTCTGTCCCAGCCAGAACCAGGACAAACATATAACACATACACTATTATGATAGCAGAAACCCCTCTTCAGTTTCTTGTTTTCTCTTTTCATTATTGACAAGTCTTCAACCAGGTGCATCTATTGTGTCTTAATCACATTCACCATCTTTTCTTTAATTTAAATTTATTTTTAATTTTCTCTCCAATTAGTAACTCCTGCTTTGATTATCTTTCTGGAACATTTCTTCGCATACACTTTAAGGATTAACAAGTATGGATAATTAAAATTATATACATTTAAGCAATGTAATATTTCACAGCTTTGTACACAAAACCATCAGCATGTTAGACTATTTAAAAAGAGACAGCCTGAGAGATTCCTTTTACCCACTCAACACATTTTCCTCAGTAATTTTATATAGCTCTGTTAACAGCATTAACAGGAAGCATTAATAGGAAGTCCAGCTTATCGTAGGAACATAATTGTTTAATTCAGTTTAGAAGTTCCACAATGATAATCAGTAGAAGCAAAGCTTTCAGTATAACTTGGTGTAGGGCTCTGTCACCAAGCTGCCACCTGATCAGTCCAGATAATGTGGCCACTGAGGAGAGAAAGAGAAATGAGGCAAGACAGTGCACAATGTAGGGTGGCTGCAAGAGAAAGTTTTAGGATGCACTAAGTAGTTTCTCAGCTGCATAAAAGATCTTCTAGGCCCCATAAATTCTCCTCCATACCTGAGATATTATGCAAATGCTTCACCTTTTCTCAAGACAGTTCTCATAATGAGTGCTCCTCTCATTCTCCTTTCAGTAGAAGTTCTGGGTCCAGAAGTGTGTGCTACATCCCTGCTATGCAAGCTGAGTCCAGCTTACCTGTGCTCCAGAGCCCTCCTGCATTTCCAAAACATCTAAAATCAACCTTAGCAGTGAACCAACCTGGCTGAAGGGTTGGCAATAGTAGAAGGAGAATGCAAGAAAATTATGTGGGGTGAGAAGCTTCTGTTATCATAACAGTGTATGTTATATGTTGTACAAAATACCTGTTGTGTTACATCTGAAAAAAAAAAAAAAAAAAATTGCCAGTCAGTGAGGTGTCTCTTCTTTTAAAAACCAAATAACAACAGCACAGATAATGTGCAGAAAATAGTCCCCATTTCCCACTAGAAGTGTGCTGACTAAGTGCTGTACATGACTGGAACCTTCAGTGTTCTCACTTTGAGGACAGAGAATTGATACAACTTCCCCACATATCTGTAAGAAAGAAACTTTTCAATGAAAGTTTCAAACTGGGGTTTTTTTTGGTTATTCAGAATTTTCGTTGAGAAATTTAGCCCTCTCTGTCCCCTCAACTAACTAACTATATGGAATATTGAATAAGATCTTACTGCACTACATTTTCTGCACTGAACCCTATGCAGAAGTCTGAGACAGTGCTTCTGCTCTCACAGTGGTCTGTAGTTGCTCCACTATTAACCTATGTTGGCAGTGTACTGAGGAAAAACCTTTCCCAGCCTCCCTGTAAGTGAGGGGAAAGAATTTCTTAGGACTTTCCATGTTTTTCTACTTCTTGATAGGTCTAATTACTTTGTTAACAGTTCAGGCTTAATACACTTAGCCGTATAAACATAGTCAGTGTCTTTCAGCTGTACCCAAAGCAACACCAGTCATGTAAAGTCCAGGCTTTGCCTATACCACAGTCCAGTTCTAAATGATCTGTTCATGGCCACATTGAAAATTTATAGTAGTGTGCAGAACAGAACCAAGCAAGACTGCCAGGGGTGTTAATAATGGCACACTTCCTACCCCTCAGTTCGGTACAGTTCAGTACCATTTAAATTACCAACATCTTAAGTACAAATTTTACAGATTTCTGTGATTCTTACTATCAAGAAATCACTTTCCTTCTGTGATCTAGAGTCTATTGATAAATCATCATACTTCAGAAAATCTGCTCTATCCCCTAAAAAAAAATGTTTTTACTGCTGAAAGCAACCTTAGTAGCCCTGTTGCTGTCCCAGGAGTGAGAATATGGAAGGACTTTTCTTACCTTTAGTGGGTTGGGAATATTCAATGAGGCAACTGGTTGTTTTAACAATGAGGATTAAATGACATGTTTTTGAAAAAAATATTTACAAAAGAAGAGCATAGAACTATTAAAGAGCTAAATTAAGCATTTAACTGCTTTCATTTCCAGTGTCTTCATTTAATAATAATGGAAAACCTGTAAAGTATGACTTTCAACTAACATTCACTATGTTTCATTTTAGTCTCACTGAGTGAGAGACAGTATAGCAGTGCCCTGACTTGAGGTAATAACTAGCTATATATTGTAACTGAGAGATTTAATCTGTAGAAGTCCACTGTAATCGAAAAGCCAATGAGAACTTCATCATTTACCTTACTGGGAACAAGGCTATACTTACATTTCCAGTTTTATACCTTTGGTACATCACTGACTTCATCTCTGTTTGTTTGCATTGCCTTTTACAGTTGTTTTTAAATTCTTTCAAGAGCATATTCAACACTTCAGCATTACAAGGAACACTTCCCAGAGTATTTACTGATCATTGAACTATAGTACTATGATTACAAACCCGTTTTCATACAATTTCATGTCACTTGAAAAGATTAATGTGAATGTGTAATATGTCTCTGCTGCCTACAGTCATACAGATCTGCAAGTTCTCCTTCACTTGTGACCTCTTTCTTCAAATACATCAATTTCCTAGACTTAATACTAAAAGTCTAGTCATAAAATGCTCTGAAAGAATTTTCCTCTGGAGCTATTCTGAGATTTTTCCAATTAAGTTAAAAAATGACTGACGCTATAAAGGTCACATATTCCATCTCCTCTTCTGTAACACCACAATGTCAGAGAAGTGTTTGTAATAGTCACATACCATAGGATCTTTTTTGTCCTAGCAATTTTTTTAAAGTTTCTTTTAATTATGATGTAACAAGGTTCTAATGCATGAAGGAGCAACAATAAAAAATTAAAAACCAAAACCAATAACAACAAAAAAAAACAACCAAAAGAAAGCAAAAAAATCTTTATAAAAAAGTTTTTCTCTTGGAAGACATCTAAATTACTGATATCAGCCTAACTTCCTAAGCAATTACAGTCTATGACTGCAGGTGCACGTATGTCCCTAGTACTTTTTGAACCGATTTAAGATACTAAAAACAAAGTCTTCCTATAGATGTTGTGGAGATAGGTGGAGCGGAGATCTCTCATCACAAGAAAGGCTGTCTCATTCATATCAGACATCAGAGAATCCAACTACAGGAAACTTTCACGGTGAGCAAGGTTTCATTACTGCTGTTACACATAGAATTAATTGTTTGATTTAAATGTTTTAGCTTGATTAAAAGACTCTGAAAAATACAGAAAATATTCAGCAGAAGTTTCTTCAGAAAACAGACATTGGTTAGTGCCAGAAAAGGCAAGAATGGAGAGGTATGTGTTTTTTAATTAAAATCTGTCTTTGATATCAAATTGTAATGGCATTTGCCTGTTTCAATATGGTTTGCTTTTCAGATTTACAGCTAATCTGTGTGAAGACCTTCACATAAATTAAGCTTCATAAAATGGCCAAAGTATTTAATAACAAAGAAAGCACTTCTTGAATTTATTTTTAGCTTAAAGAAGGTCCTTTAAAAACTAAAGAGTATTTCTGCAGTTGTTGCTTAAGCATTAATTTTAGGTAAGCTATGCCATGCTTCACATCTGCTTTGCTTTTTCTTACAATAAGATACTTTTATTGTAGCCACATTTTATCTCTATATCCAGTCATTCTCACCTAGTCTGGCTATACTTCTTTGGCAGGAAACAATACAAAATATCATCGGCTAATAACTCTATTGCTAGTGACCTCCATTAGTTTCTTCTCAAAGACAGAGAAGTTGAAATCTCATTTTTGGCTGCCGGTGGCCCCAATTAATATTTTTTGAACAAAATTTTAGATCTGCTTCAGAGCTGAAATAAGAAGAATATGTGGTGGAAGTATTTCTGGAGGAAACCTACCAGTTCCTATCATGTCTCCTCAGCACATTTACTGAGACCTAGTCACCAGATCAAGCTCTCTCAGTAATGAAAGCAAAATGTGGCTTCCTTGAAACACGTCAAAGGTCTGCTATCAAAGCAATCTCCCTGGGAACATGTGATACATTTTGTAAGGTTGGTATAAGCTACTTTCGAAGTCTGGGCGTTGGAAAAGCAAGGAAGTTAACATGGAATAGTGTCCACGCATAACACTGCCTTATACCATCAGTGTGACCCTGGGAGTAGTTAAGGATTCAGTGGGATGTATAGAAATTATAGTCAATATCTGACAGGTTGACACAACACTCAGAATGATAATAAAACACGTAGAAACAGCATTCTTTTTCCCTCATCTTTTAAATAAAGATTGTCGAGATGAAGTGTTAGTGTATTTATTGGAAGGCATTCTACCAAAAACAGCAGGAGGAAGGATTCTGTCATCCACTGGAGAGGTTCATGTTGTTACTGCACTCTCATATCACTAAATGCAAGGTGCCACACATTGTGTTAAAAAAACCAACCAACCAAACTTGTAAGAAATGGAAAAGAAAATTGGGAAAAGCTTCTACTGAAAGAAAGAACAAAGTACAGTAACTGCTCAGGGGATCAGTAAAGCATATTGCTTCACTGATGGCTCAAATTCACCTCTGGATGTTACACGGTTATAAGAATTCCAAGTTTCAGATAAACACAAGAGGCCTGTGCAACACTGTGGAAGAATAGAGAAAATCTAGAGAAAGCAAGGAGGAATTCATAAAGAGGCTCTACGTCTCTGAAGACAGAAAAGAAGAAAGACTGAAGTACTTTGTGTAGGACACTTGCAAAAAGAAAGATGTCCCTGTGTTGGTTTTTTTCACTGTGTTGATGATGGAGGAATTAAAACATAAATGAAATACATTTCTATAGGGAAAAAAAATACTATTCTGAGAAAACACCTTAACTGTTTGTACCTGCAGTGAAGCATACCACAAAACTGTTAAGGCTGCTTCAGTGATCACTTTCAAGCCCTCGCTGGTTGTGGGGAGCAGAATACTAATCAGTCCAGGTTGCCTGTATCTTGCCCTGCGTACACAAAAAATTGCAGTCAGTGTCAGAAAACCTATCTCAAGCCTTACCCTGGAAAAAATAACTGCCTGTTGTCAGATTTGACTATCAAAATGCTCTGGTTGCTACATMGTATGTCCACCGAAGCATCTGTCACTGTATTAAAAGCATGCTCAGAAAAATTCTGTTATTTTTAAGAGCAAGAACACATTCTGCAGTCGGTGAGAGGAAGACTGGGATTGAGAATTACATTGAATTACCACTTCCTAAGAAAGTGCACCATGAAAGAAATGGATTTTTTTCCTCAGACTTTTAAAATTACTTTAGTGAGAACTTTTCTGAAATCTCCACATTCTTCTCCGCAGTTTTACAGGTAAATATTCCTCTGATTAAACACTAGTTTCACCTTATCTTCCTTTTAATCACTGCAGATCATTCAATTTCTTGTGAAATTATTTTGATGTTTTTTCCTCAACATGTGTTGACAGAAGGTGTTATCCATTAGCCCATCAATAGGATATGACAGAGTAATTTCTTTAACTGAACACATCATGATTGCTGGAAGCAGTTTTTCAACTTAAAACTCTGATTGAATTTAATATTAATAACATTAGCATTCTAGCTATGCAATGAAATATAATGACACAGGTTATTAAACTTCATACTGGAGGGAGGAAGCTAATTGTCTGTAGAGGTCAGGAAGGAAGTTCCCTTTACTACAGTCTATCATCTCACAATAAGTTGTTGTATTACCCAAGAGTTCACTTTCATCTAGAGTATCAGCTTCAACCTACCTCTCAAGGAAGAATACCAGCTAAGATGAGCCTATGTTCTGCTCTTTTATAGGCAATCTTATATATTTCTTATGACAAGTTATTTCTTATCAGTTACTTTTAATATTAGACAACCTCATTTCAATACTCTACATGTTATCACCCTTTGCCCCACTCAGTTACGCAGGAAACATATGTCTCCTATGATCTCCTCATTTTGGTTGAGAATACTGTTTAATTTAATGTCCTACACTCCCAAAATCATGTGCTGAGGAACGACAAAGTCCCCTTAGTAAAGCGGGAAACAGTATTAAATATTATACAAAGTGTTTGTCAGTGCTTTTTCAGTGTACACTTGTGTATTGTGCCATTTATAGTGTTTAATTTCTGATGGCACAAAGCATTACTCTATAAATACTAATCACATATTCAAACATGCAAAGCAGTTCATTCTATATTCAAAAAAATACATTAAGTATAACAATCAATTTACTTTCTTGTTACATGTACAGACGACTGCTAACAATGTTCTAAATTCTGATAGGGAAATGAACTGATGCAAAAGAAACATGTAGAAATATTTACCTACATCATGAGAGTATTTGAAATACAAATACTCTCTAAACCAGCTGATATTCCTTTGTGAAATAATTTTTGTTCAGTTTAATGTAATGGTAATAGTCCTTGCTGTTATTTGTAAGCTGTTTTACATAACTAATGTTTGTGGGTGCAGCAGAGATATAAGGCACCAGCTGTGCCCATGTGCCCTAAGACCCAACTGTCTGCTAGACATAGTTGAATATGGTGGACTTCGGGACACTGTCTGGTCTACTAGAGCTAAACGTGGTGGAGTCTAAGATCTAGTGGACTCCTGTCCCAGTCCCACAGATGGGAGGCTGCTGCTGTTGTGTGTTCCCAGGTCCATCCAGCAGTGAGGCCGAGGATGTACTCCCAGCAGAGACACACATACATATGCAATGCACACACAGCCACCCACACAGACCAGCACGGTTGGAGAGCAGTGACTTTCACATGCAACTTTGCACTGCACATGTTCAAAATTCTTGGCAAAGCCATGCTTGAGACATTCATGAGTAAAATTAAAATTCTTTATGTATGTACCAAACAACTACTATGAGTTTCCTTCCATATGAAAAATAATGCTCTGTACTTTACACCTTRGAAGGTTTCAGGAATGGGCTAGTTAGAACAACAGCAAATAGATAAACAAGTAGAATCACCCATATGGTTGGCAACCGGAGATGTAATGTCAACTTTGCAGTACTAGGGCAAAGTAAGGAGCAAGAGCCCAATGATGCTATGCTGTCATTGCAATGTGAAACCACATTTGAAACTGAACATCCACACTCCACCCCAATCTGTCTCAAACCCTGCAAAGAAACAGGAAATCTATAGAGATCTTAATTTGGGAAGCCATAATGCAAAATGAGGCTTAGCTTTATATATCTCATGCAGCACAATATTAGGTTATTCAACCTAGGTATAAGTGTCTCTGTTATGCAGCATTTCCTTTTGGACTCAGAATTTGTTGGAACAACTCATAACAAACAGCTTGAGACTCAGAAACCTGGGAGAAAAACCCTGAAGTTACCTATCAGCCAGCTCCTGGAAAAGAGCATGGTGGCTTTCCATACCCAGCAGGAGATATCTTTTTTCTTTATTGATGCACTCTTCATTCACATATGTATATCCTTCTTTTTCTGATGACCTCACTTTCCCTGCAAGTTTTCAGTGATTACAGCAGAGCTCATCTCTCCCATCTTGCCAATCCACCTGATCTTTGTGAAGTGTGTCTTGAATCAATGAAAAGCTGCTACCCTTTCTGGCTGCTGGATGAATGTGAGACTTTGGGGCAGAAAATGCATGTATCTGCTGTCGAAGTCTACTAGTGACTTCTCTCAGCCTTCCTTTGAGTTTGACTAGCTGAGAAGTCAACATATCCTGCAAAGAGTGAATAGTGAAAGCTGAGCTCTCATGGTTTGGACATAATTTAGAGAGAAATTGTTGAAACAGCCAAACAACTCCTGTGAGCAAACTGGAATACAAAGAAGGGATGTCTGGCTTCTCCTTGGTACTTCTGAGACGCTTCAAAGGCAGATTTTCAATGAGTTCAGCTAAAAGCTATGTCCTGAGTTTTAAGTGACAAATAGGTAAGTAAGGAGTACCGTGATGAGAATGAGCATAGATCTCTTTCAAAAGGAATCTGTAAGATTCTGCAGGATGCACAATATGAAGGACTCAACAGACTGGCTTATATGCTGGATGCAGCTTTGAACTGCAAGATTAAAGGCACTTACTGGATTAGCCTAGGGTGAAAGAGCAAGAAATGTGCATGGCATACACACACCACCAGGCCTGACTCTTTTCCTACCATTATCTTACAGAATCATAAAATYATGGAAGAGCCCAGCTTGGAACGAAAAATCATCTGGTCCAACCTTTCATGGGAAAGGGAGCCTAGATGAGATTATCTAACACCCTGTCCAATTGCATCTTGAAAACCTCCAGTAATGGGGACTCCACCACATCCCTGGGGATGTTGTTCCGGTGAATGATTGTTCTCACTGTAAAAAGTTTCTTTCTTATGTTGAGATAAAACATCCCTCAGTGCAACTTGTACCCATTGCCCCTTTTCTTCTCCATGTGACTCCTTGTGAAAAGGGAGCCTCCATCCTCTTTGTAGCCACCCTTTAAGCACTGGAACACTGTGGTGAAGTCCCCCCTGAGCCTTCTCCTCTTCAGGCAGAAAAGATCTATCTCCTTCAGTCTTTCCCCATAGGGCAGGTTCTCCAGCACTTTGATCATCTTCGTGGCTCTCCTTTGGACCCTCTCCATTCTGTCCACGTCTTTCTTGAATTGTGGGGACCAGGACACAGTACTCCAGGTGTGGCCTGACAAGCACTGAGTAAAGTGGGAAGATCATGTGTCTATCTCTGGTAGTGATGCCCCCATGGATGCAGCCCAGGATCCGATTTGCCTGTGTTGCTGCAGCAGCACACTGCTGACCCATGTTCAGCTTGTTGTCTACCAAGGCCCCCAGTTCACTTTCAGCAAGGCTGCTCCCCTGCTACACAGATCCTAGCCTGTACTGGGTTCTTTGCTTATTCTGTCCCAGGTGCAGGACTTTGCACTTGTCTKTCTTAAACCTCATACTGTTCTTGCTAGCCCACTCTTCCAGCCTCTCCAAGTGTCTCTGTAAGATAGCTCTCCCTTCTGATGTGATCACCTCACCATCCAGTTTGGTGTCATCAGCAAACTTGGTGAGGGTGCTTTCAATCCCATCATCCAGGTCATTTATGAAGATGAACAGTGTGAGGTCCAGTATTGATCCCTGGGGGACTCCCTTGTGACAGGCTGCCAGCCTGAGTAAAAACCATGATTACCACCCTCTGAGTGCAACCTGTTAGCCAATTTCCTGCCTATCTCACAGACCATCCATCCAATCTGTATCTTGTCAGTTTGTCCAGGAGAAGGCTGTGGGAAACAATGTGGAATGGTTTGCTCAAGTCCAGGTAAATAACATCCACTGCTCTCCCCGTGTTATCAGAAGATGTTATTTTGTTGTAGAAGGTGATTGTGTTAGTCTGGCATGATTTATCTTTTGGGACATTCTTCACCAGTGTGTCTGAATACTTCTCTTTCTTTCATTAGCTGCCATTTGTATGTATTGAAATGGCACTTTATGTTAGTCACTAATTTGTTCAGGGCTCAGAAACCTTATTCTGAATGTTGTTGCTTCCTTCTTTAGGTGAGTTCTTGAGGTTAACGTTCTGACTAGGGAACACAGGCAGTGAAAGTGAGTGAGCCTGACACCAGAGGGGAAAGGATTTCTTGTCGCAATCCAATTCCAGGATTACGTTATCTCCAGGGCAATCAGTTCTTTTTTCAGTCCTTCTTTCTCACCTATCAACTATATTGGGCAGAAACTGGAGACAGGATACTATTAATTACTGCTGAATAGCTGAGTCAGAGTTGTGTTGCCCTTATCTGCCTTGCCTCTGCAAAGAAAAGAATGCTGCATACATCTTCCCTGCTGACAAATCCTTCAGGATAGTGTATCCAGAAATAAAATAAAGTGGACTGCTAATTAATAATTCTCCCCACCCCTTAGGTTTTCAGTATTGGAAGGAGAAGTGACTGGTTGTTTGCTAATAGCTTTTAATTCCTAACAAGGTCATTGCCCACTCCAGCCAACTAGTTATCACAGGCTGGTTGAATTTGCACTGAGGTCAGGGATCCACAACAAACTCCTGACAATATTTACCTGTTCTTTTCTGCTTGGCAGGTGAGAGTGCAAAGACTTTAACCTACCAAATGTATTAGCTGTGCTGATTACTTAGCACCCTCCTGTAGACCATCTTTTCAAAGACCGACCAATAGACCAAAAGCAAGCAGAACATTTTTGTGTTCAATACTATGATTTAAAATGTACTGCTATAATCAGGAGAGATGGAAAATTTCCTCATTGAAGAAGTGAGGTTTTCAGTGATGCAATGTGCTGAATTCACTCTGTCGACAGATTTACAACTCATCTTGCTAGAGCTGAGACAACTTTGTATAGATGAGCTTATTACTCTGAACAAGTTCATAGCCTTTTCTTGACAATTTATTTAGTAATTAAAAAGGCTTTCCTGTATGCAGTGATATAATTTGTTTTGTCACAGTGCTACCTTTCTGTTAGTGCAAAGAATATTACAGAAGCACTAAGACTGACCAGATCTGGAACTATGGGGCAGTTACATTGTCAGTAGTGAAACTGTATGTATCAGTATGCTCAGAAGGATTACAACCTTTTGATTGTTCTGAAATCCAATGGATAGCTTAGTTGCTATCTCAGATGTTGAAATTACAGTCTTGAATAGGAAACTGCATCTCAGCAATCTTTGCTAGCGACTTTTTACAGCAGAGTCAGGCTTTGCTAGTGGCTGTAGTGCTTCTTTTCTACATGTATCAGAAAAAAAAAACTCTTCAGAAGTCTGTTTTTCCTCCCTTATATAAGGGTCCTCAAATATGCAGACTGGAGTTGCAATGATTTATTTGAAAACTTCAGAAGTAGGAGACAATGTTACACAACTGAGACTGTTTCTCAGCTGAAGATAACTTATGCCTTCACTTACCAGATTTTTAACTGAAATCACACAGTCATGGAAGGATTTACTTTGGAAGGTAACTCCTGAGATCTCTAGTTCAAGCTCCTACTCCATGAATGGCTAACTTCAAAGCTATATCTGGTTGCTCAGGACCTTGCCCAGTAGAGTTTGAAGATCTCCAAGGATGGAGATTCCACAGCTTCTCTGGGCAATGTTTCCCAGTGCTAAACCATTCAACATATGAACAACTTCCCAAGTATTTATTTGTACTGCAGAATCATATCCAAAGGCTAACTGGCACTAAACAGATATGTAAGAAAGAAACATTTGCTGCCCCACTGAGCTATGAGAGGAGTACAAAAGGAAAGACAGACAACTACTTAAGGAACTAACTTCTTGATAAAGGTATTTGTATTGGGAAGCAGCTGGTTGCTCCTTAATAGCCTTCCTCCTTAAAGGGAGACAGAATACCATGGCCTCTTTTGACATGGCTAGCTAATTCTTGATTCTGACAGTGTTTGCCTTCAAAGCAGCAAATCTGATCACAAATGAAGATTGTAAGGCGGTTGGCATGAAATTAAGTCAACAAACCACAACACCCGGTTCCCATCTCAATCATACCTGTGATTTGTCTTGTAACAGTGTAGGTGATTTCACATGGTGTTGATTTCCATCATAAATCATCTTCTGCATCAGGCCTTCTCTTTTTCTCTGCCAGTGGTACACTTGGCTTCCCCGTTAATGCTCAAAATGTCATAAATTTGTCATACTTAACTGTCCCCACTCTGCCAGCATATAGCAAATTCACCAATAGTTTTGATCACCTGTGGTCAGCCTGTTTCCTACTTTGGTGCCCCTTCTAGCATTGTGTTAAACTACCTGAACATTGAAGAGAATACTAAACAACCAGTGATATGACCTTATTAAAGAAATATCACATCGGGAACTTGAATCTAGCAGCAGCCACAATACTGATTTGTTGTTGTAAGCATGTGCTTGGAACCTCAAGGTTTATTGCCAAGTCATATGAAGTATCACACAGAACATAATCATAGGCCAATTCCGTTCATTTATTGCTGTATCCCAAGGGTGTGAATGCTGGCAGAATATCCTAGTTTTATCTAGCACCGATGTAGTTCATTGGGTTTTTAATGTGCTGTTCTCACAGGGAAGGTTTACATCTGCTTAATTAGCAATTTGCCTGAAGCCACCTTCCTCAATAACATTTTATACGTTCTTTTCTTCCAGAACTGTTATTGATTTTAAATTTGAAGCAGTGACAGGTCTCCTTGATACCATTGTAAGGAATGTGAAAACATCTCTAGAAAATATTCAGCAGCTTGTCTTAGTGAGGGCCCTCAACTCCTGCAAAGTGATTAGAGGAAGGTTCTGGCCCTCAGTCCAACTTTGCCCTTTGTACTGAMATTAGTGCTTCTTTCCTATTCTCTTGAACAACTTCTTTATTGCCCTAAACATCTTTTCCCCCCACCTATGACCTAACAGGATCTAAAAGACACCACTCACCACTCCAACTGTGACCTACATTTCAAAAAGGGAAAGAAATGGAGCTGCTTCTTCTCACACTGCTACATGCTGATAGAAGCCCTACCATTCAATGATGTGGCCTGGTCTGTTGTGTTTTTCCATAGTCTTCACCATCAGCTGCAAGTCCATGTCCTTCTTCCCCTTTCCTCCTTTCATCCTTGTGTAACAACTATCTCCTAACTAAATTCCCTGCTCTACCTAAGCCATCCAGCTCCTCAGAAGAGTGATGAATTTCCACAAGTATGACTATTTTTCAATAACACTGACATCAACCAATGACTTTCTTACTGATACAACTGTATAAAAATGGAAAACAACCGTCCACTTTACAATGTCTTCCAGCATGATGCATTATTGTATTACTCCCAAAAAAGGGAAAACATTGTGTCTATTGTCCACCCCTTTCTGCTGATCAGAATAATCTTCTATGGTTCTTCCAAGCCCCTGCTGGAATCCTGCCTTGGCAACAGGATTCATTTCAAGCTGTTTGTGCTGAGCACTTGCTGATGGGAAGCTGGTTTCTGCATTTCTATTGATAAAACATGGGGCCCTACTCAAAGTCCAGGTTCATGACTTGTTTTTATTCTTTTTGTTACCATTAGGATCTTCCTCTCATGTGGCACAGGGGGCACAACAGTCTTCCATGTGGGCCAGCCCCCATCCACCTTTACCCTGACAAACCAAAACCACCACTGGAGTGCATTGTTATCAGAGGCATCACAAACGATCAGGTGCAATGCTCTTTTTTTACAAAAGAGAATATTAAAATTCACTTTCCTTGTGTCTATGAGGCAAGAAGTGGGTATGCAGGTTTCCAAACCTCTGCTGAGATGTGCTCTCAGTTTTTTGTCAGGGTCACCTTTCAAAAAGTTTTCAGAAGTCTGCCACATGTATCTCAGTTTTTCAGTGTTTCTGCTGCTATACCCACCACACCAAACCATGCCATTACCCTGTGTTCATTATTAAGAATAGTGCAGGCACTRTTCCTCGCAGGTATCTAGTCCCTGACTAATGGCTTCCTACTTTCTTGCCTGGTAATAAACATATGGACAATTAACTGTTTCCTCATTCCAACTGAAAATGCCAAAGAAATAACTCTGTCTGTTGTTTGTTCCCCAGTGTATTATACTACTTACATCTTACATTAATTGTGAATGCTCCAGGCCAATGATCAGGTTGCTGACTAAGCCCTGGCTTCAGGTTAACTGAACAGAACATGGAGGACTACCGCATATGATATTAGAAGCTGTTGGATGTGTCAGATAACAGTGTAAAAAGCTGGCAAAAGTTAAAGAAAACACTGTGAAGAATGGCTGGACGTCACAGGTGGCTAAGGGAAAGTCAGGTGAGAAACATGGCCAGACTTTGCAGATCATGAAAGGGGAGTATTGGGGACCTTTTGGGGAGCGGAGTCTTGCAAGTCAAACAGTGCCTACATAACCATATCAGTAATACCATGTATGGCTAGGATCAAGGTAAAAGTATCAGAAATACAGAATTTGRGTGTAGCAAAACAAGATCAATGGGGAGGAAGTAATTAAGAGTGGGTTGTTTATTTGGGAGGAAGCTGGAGTGGAGAAAGTGTGGTACAAGAGCAGTGAAGAGGACGGTCCAAAAAATGGAAAAGGGATAAGATTAAAAAAAAAAAAAAAAATCATGTTATTGGTGCTGTCTGGGGTTACCTGCAGGGCAGCCCCATGCTTGATCACTGCAGCTAAAGTGGGATAACAAACCAAATCTGTTGTTCTGACTGTGCCACACATGTCAAAAATGCTTTCACATTCAGGAGGAATGGGCAGGAACTTTACCCATCTATCTGGAAAACACCTGGATGAACAGATTGAGCATGGCATCAGCATCTTCCCAGTCACTTATTAACAGTATATTATATCCTCTACATTTCCATACTAGTTTCTCAGGGAAGCTTGGATGATTGTTTCAGACTAAATCAACCTCTGCTTGGAAACCCTCTAGGAATTGAGCTAAGGAACCATGAAAAATGAACATGAAATTGAAGAATCACTGCTATGTTTTCATGTTATCGACCTGGGGTAGCATTAAGATCTGACATTTTCCCAGATATTTACTGGAGAGACAGAAAATGTAACCTTCCCAATTTGCTTAACACAATAACTGTAGAGCCAAACTTTCCAATGTTCACTTTCAGCAAACATTCACACAGAATAAATACCCACAAATTTGATATAGCATCCCACTTAAAAAATCACTAACAATTTGCAGTATGCTCATGTCCTTTTTATCTTTTTTTTTTGTAGATTTACTTTTGCTTGTTTGTGAATGTAACATGATTACCCTATAACTTGACATTTATAAAACACTTTTCCACAGTTCAGCTGCATTTCTCCTAGGCAAGGTGGAGACTTCGCTTATGTGGACAACTTTGCTTTGGAGAGTTTGCTGCTTAGTGCAGTTGGCTGTGAACATTCAGAAGTGTAGGTCAAAAGATACATGACCTGATTTATGCAACACCAAGATTCCATTGTTATTGTTCATGTAGAGGGATCTGACAGCACTACCTACAATTTAAGTTTCCCAGCACCTCCAGTGGTACGACTGTTTCCATTTTTTTCTTTAAATATAAGAAACAAAATTTAGAAAACGTAAAGCCAAAGCTAAGARATGCCAGAACACTGTTTATTTAACATTGTCTTATCTTTTTCTCCACATACAATGTACAATATGATCTCTGATTACATGATCACATAGTATTTTTTCCGTAGGACCCTGTCTTACTCAGCACACAAAGTAGTGTTGCTTTATTGATTCTTTGTCTTTGTATTGCGTTTGGCTAAGATGGAGTTAATTTTCCCCATAGCAGCCCTCAAAGTGCTGTGCTTTATATTGGTAGCTGGAAAGGTGTTAACACACCAGTGTTTTGGCTACTGCTGAGCAGTGCTCACACAGCATCAAGGCTGTCTCTCCAACATTCCCCCCCTCACCCAGTAGGCTGGGGTGGGCAAGATCTTGGGAGGGGACATAGGCAGGACAGCTGAACCAAACTGACCAAAGGGATATTCCATACCATATAACATCTGCTTAGCAATAAAAGCTCAGAGAAAGGAGGCGGGGGAGGGGGCGGCATTTGTTGTTACAACGTTTGTCTTCCGGAGCAACTGCTACGCGTACTGAAGCCCTACTTCCTGGGAAGTGGCTGGACATCACCTACTGATGGGAAGTAGAGAATAAATCTTTTGTTTTCCTTTGCTTCCATGAACAGCCTTTGCTTTTGCTTTATTAAATTGCCTTTACCTTGACCCACAAGTGTTTTTTCCATCTTATTTTCTCCCCCTTGTCCTGCTGAGGAGGGGAGTGATAGAGCGACTTGGTGGGCACCTGGCACCTAGCCAAGATCAACCCACCACAGTCTTTTAATAAAGGAAGTGTCTATCAGTAGAATCTTTGTCTCTTTTGTTACAGAAGCTAAAGGTATGATAGCAAATGAGAGAGGAACTGCAGGAGCATAAAAGATGGTTAAAGCCATTCAATATTGTCTAGAAAAGTGCCATAATATTCTTATACTGTGCCAAGGTTACCCTTTTTTGCCTGATAAGCTAAAATATTCTTAAAATGTGGGACCTATGCAGCCCATGTCGGCAGTTAACCTCAGATAATACTGGAGGTCGTATTCTTTCTTGCCCCACTACACAAAGTGGAGATTATGGCATTTCCTCATCTACTTGAGCAAATGCATTGTTTGTGAAGTATTCAAGTCTCTAAATTCTCCTATTTGTTCCCCATTCTAGGTTCAGATAAGCACCTCATCATGCTGATTTCCTGGCAAAAGTGTGAGAGCTTTCCCAGCAATATTGTCCTGTCAGCACCTCCTTACTTGCATACATACACTTGGGGCGGGCCCCCTTCTGCCTTGTTTTGATTTTTTTGAAGTGTCCTTTGTCCACCTCTGCAGAAACAGTTCTTACTACTTACACCTATTTTCTCTATGTACAATGTCATCACTTCTGCAACAGGAATAGGAATTTCTGGGACAGCCAGATTTTCTACCCAGGATGTTAATCAATAGTTAAGCACAAAAAATGGTCTGGGTTCAGCAGGAACTTCCTGGGAAAATCTCTTGAACTGTCCAAAATTCTCCCCAAGACCTCCTGTAACAATCTGTTAAATACTTAATTGTGAAGGTGGCTGCATGTTCAATCACCTAGTTTCAAGTTAGTCATCTAGAGAAAAGTTTTAACATTCCCCTGAGTGGTAAATTGAATGAGGTCATTCTAACGAACCATATTTTTAATTGTAAGGCACCATGATGCTTTAGTTCCTTGTGGTTGTCTTCCAGACTGGGACAGTCTGTCAGACCCCTCAGGATCTGATGTAAGCCTGGTTCCACTTAATATTTTCATTAATTACTTCATCAACACATGAGGGAACACATTCATAAGTGTRTGGGGGGAGAGCAGCAAAACTCTACTTTCTGGCTGAGGTACTAAATAAAATTCATTGAAAACCAGTCCTCACCACTCATGTGTCCTTTTAATACAAGGGCTTTCCTCCAGTCCAGCAGACTTCAGTGGGTTGAGCAAGTTCTGCACATGTCCACTCATTCCTAAGAAAAATCTTCTGCTGTCACCTCTGTTCTTGGCTGTGTGTGCCTTCTCTGCCCCTYTCAGAGCCTCCCAGCTTGCAGACTCCACTGGCTTCCAGCTGTCTGCATTATCCCCCTGCCTGCTCCACCCTGGAGCTTCTCTCCTCAGGGGATCCTCCCCTCTCTCCACAGAGGTATGTGTGAACCAAGGTGTAATATCCAAGATGAAGGAAACAAAGGGCCTGCAAGTAAGCAAACCAGAGTTCTACCAACTTTTATGATGTTAACCACCATAACTTAAAAATATAAACTACGTCCAAGAATCATTTCAGGCAAAGGACCATTCAACCCTCCGGCCTCTTTTCTAGGACAGCTGTCCCCTTGGGCATTAGGGCCCAGAGAGTGCTCACAGGGTCCAAGAACAAGAAGTGAGTCCTTGCAGCTAGGAGGCAAAGCTGCAGGGGTCAGTCAYGCAGCACCTGCAGGGAGGCACTGGGATGGTAGGGACCTACTCCGCTCTTCCCCTCTAAGGCCTCAGCTGAAGCTGTGTCCAGTTTTGGGTAGCTCTATGTCCAGTTTTGGGTAATGTAGGTTGCAAAATTCTCTAGTGAGCTTCCTCTGGCTAGTCTGAAGGTTGAAGGAATTAGGATTTCTTTAAAAAAAGATAAGCTATCAGGAGAGAGACATAAATTGTCCTTTGTGACCACTGGAGAGGTGTGACAGGAAAAATGAGCTTAATCTAAAGAGACTTGATAGCAGGGTGATGGGAAAAACACTGAAACTGTAGGATGGTAGAGGAGCGAAACAGAAAACCTAGGAAAAAATAGGAAAAGTGTTCTTCAGTGTTTGGGATAGACCAGTGTCTCTCAAGGATGGTCCGTCTCCTTCCTCAGTGCATGGGGTTAAGACTAGCTGATTTCTTGGACAAGGCCACTTCCGGATCTCCATTTCTGTGACTTCTATTAATGAAGCTGTAGGAAGTCATCCCTGCAAAACTGCAAAAAAAATGGAGCTGCAGCTGAATATCCATACATCTCAACACAGACTGAACATACAGCTGTTTTCAGTTGGCAACTGCAGCAAATACAGGGTAAAAACAACATGTGGAATAAAACCCCCTTGATATACAGCATACTAAGCTTCATTCACCTACAGGATATGCATATATAAATTATCATTTCCAATAAGAGATGAAAATAATTGTAATAGCATTTATCTACCCCAGAGACAGATATGCTATTAGGCTTGTATCATGTGCAATTACTGTTACAGCAGGCTGCAGTAGGACAGACAACCACCAATGGAAGATAACAAATAAACTCCCAGTGGGAATAACAATGTTTCTCAATGAGAACCAATAAGAAATCTTGTTTAACTAACTCACTTCAAATTAATTTATGCATTCATACATTCATTTATGCTCTTGTAGTTATTGCTTAACCTTGAGTAATCTTGGTAACGTGCTTTTTTATTTAATGAGTGTGCATGGAAGAGTGAAGGTTAATGAGGTATTAATATGATTTATCCACTTTAAAAATATTTAGCTCAAACTATTCTTCTTGGGGTGCATCAGGCTTATCTGCTTTGGTGGCACTAAAAAGGTCAGCAGGTATAACATACCTGAGTCGCATAAAACACAACTACAACATCAGTGCAGTAAACCCATTATTTCTGTAAAACTAATACATAAAGATGTTATCCTAAAAGATATAAACAGCCCTGAAAATGGTTGCACCATTGCTTCAGAAACTGTTAATTGCTTTTTGAAATACAGCTCCTCATAAGGAGGTTTTAATTGATTTTGTAAGTACTTTCAATTAAAGCACCAGCAGAGAAGAATGAATGTTGAAGTCCATTTCTTTAGGTAAGCAAGTATCTTAGAATTATTTATACAGCATGTTGCTATTAGACGTACTTCATCCATAGTGGTTCATGGGCCATGACTTCCACATATAGGAGCAATTCCTCAGATGGTGCAAACTGTTGTAATATCGGTGACTTCACCGGCATTATGACAGTGTGCAGGGGCACTGTCCCCACTGGGTTCTGATGCCTTGTAATTCCTGCTAATTGCCAGCCCACATGCTGTGTGCAGAATTAAGGAGTTTGGGCCCAAGCATGCACTCAGTCCCCAAGCTAACATAACAGTACATAGATACATAGCACATAGCTCTCCATACTCCTCCGTTATCAAGCAATGTTGTCAAAGAAGCCAGGTGATGAAAACAGCGACTGGTTGCATCAACCATGGGCACACTTCAGGGGCTCTGCACTCTAAATGATGACATCCTAAACCCTCTTCCAGCTCACAGAGAAGCTCCCACAGTAGCAGGGATTCCTACTTTCCTTACAGCCAAAGTTGCATCGGTTATGTCACCCTACTTGCATTATCTGGGCCAGGATACAAGTCTTCAAACACTCTTTTCCCTAACTCTAGTAAGCAGCCTCACTGCTCATTGTCTAATGATTATGAGACCCCAAGCTTTCTACCTTGCACTGAGTGAAGTAGGTATTGCCACAAAATTGTCACTCTGTGTGTGCAGTTATTAACATCTGTACATATTTCTCTTTTTGAAGGACTGACCCAGAGCACTGTAATCTGGAAACTGCAAATGAACTGTCAGTTATATTACTAAACCTATCAAAACTGGTACTGTCACACGTCATAATTCTAAAAGCCATAGCAAATGTTCTAAGTAGAATTGAGCATAGCGATGAAAATCAATGAATAGAACAAGAATATGGGACGTTAAGAGAGTTACCAATTTACAATGTGAAAATGATGTAGCAAATCCACACCCGCATGAGTTTCGCTTAGATCTCATGGGGTTATCTTTTTTCCCATGCTTGCTACATGTTTGTTTCAGAAATAGTTTGCACTAGATTTGAACCTATTAATTGCCCTTTGCAATCTCAGATAACACTGAATTGACCTGACTATTATTGCAWTAATCTTTGTCCAAGTTAGCTCTTGTGTTAGATATTCCCACAACTTTACATCATACAACCACATTAGAAAAGTTCTGTTCAATGACCTTGCCTATTTTCCTTTGAAGAGGAAAAAAATGTTCTTTTATTTTGTGTGAACATCTCATTTTTAAAAAATTCATTTAATTGACTGTAATTCCCGTCACATCCCAAGAGGACTGGATCTTGATGCCACTACATTTGATTCAGGCTGGTTTTGGAGGATTGATTTCTCTGCTCTAACAGTTGATGCCAAGAACTTTTTAAAAATGCCACCAGTGTGTCTTCTCTGTCAGGTCCCATCCAGACTTACAGGTCCTTTGGCTTCCAGTTTGTGAGAAGTTAAATTTGGCTTGAAGGTTGCTGTAGTTATCAAACACAGAAACACTGGTTAGATATTAGACTTCACTTCATGACCTCAAGTCCACTGTTCTGAGTCAAAGTAAGAAAGGTCTTCCTGCATCAGATGGTTCAGATCAGTATTCAAAGACTATCATGTCTACCATTACAGCAGAAATCTCAGGAATTAAGTAGCTTTCTGAAATAATTTCAATCAACTTATCTTGTTTTTCCTTCTAATGTGTTACAAGAGGCCTAATAAAAAATATATTAAACTATTAATTATCGTCTTTGTCATATTTGTCTTAGTATTCATTAATATATGATGATTTTCATTCAGCGATATCAGGAGTAATCTTCTTGATCCAGCCCTGCTAAATCAAGAGAATTGCAATTCCCTTTGAACAACATGACAGCAGCCCTGCATAAGCATACAGTCTCTTTTTCTCCCTCTGTCTCACATACAAGCCATAAAGGGACAGAAAAAACTTTTTCTTTTTAGTAGTCATTTACTCCATGCGTTTGCACATCTGTAGAGGCCRTGGACTGATCCAAGGCAAAATTACATTTTCTCTGAGGAAGAGTAAGTGTTCTGATTGAAATGTTTGTCTTTTTCCCTGCAGTTATATATTATTGACCATCCTCTGTTTGTTGTAAAATTTTGATTTGTGGCACAGTTGAATGGAACTTTTCACATGYGAGTGTATATTGCTGGAAAAGAGGCCTCAAAAGAACTTTTTTACCTTTTTCTTTACCAGTGGTCAGTCTGCTCATGATTATTCTCTGAAGATCAAATATATGCTATATAGAGATACTGGAGTTCAGAGATCAGGGAGAAGGTAGGCTGATGGACAGGAGTTTTGCTTGGTACACACAGAAGAAATATTTCGAAGATTTTAAACAGCATATTATAGAATGCTTGATAGCGATATTTACAGAAAAAGAATTGTGGCTCTTCTCTCTAAAGTATGTAGTGCTTGGTTCCTTCAGAAATAAGTATAGCCAGGAAAAGACCTCCTGGGTTGATTCTTTTCTTGTCACAGGTAACTACATTAAAAATGCCTCTTCATAAAAGTAGTAAGATTATCTCAAAATAACCTACTAATTTCTAAACTACATTTGCTCCTATTTACTTTATATCCATTGTTCAATACTTCTAATAATTGGGGAATCTATCTATTTAGTACAAAAGTGTTTATCCATTCTTCGTTGTGCTGTGCTAAATAAACTAACTGRTCATTGTGCTACTGAATTTCACATGGATTCTTTAAATCTAACTCTCAAAATTATTCATTTTATTATGTGCCCCATTCCAACCCTCCTGTGTATTGGCCTCCAGACTTTGCCTCACCAACTTCATGTGCCATGCAGCATGGATTGTAGATTGATGGTACCAAGAATTTAGATCTGAGGGTCATTTTTAGCAGTGTAATATAAGCACTGACAGCTATTGGATTACATTAAGTCGATGAAGTTAATCAGGGCACTTAATACCACTTCTGGTAAATTAACATATACAAGAGCAGTTGCTCTGTGGAAGAACTTCATGACAGTGAAAAGGATAGTGTAAATGCAACATACCAATGCAATCACAATTTCAAATTAATACAATTCCCAAAATAGTTGCATAACATCTCTGATAAAGGCTTAAATAATTTCAGAAGTTTCTGTAACCAGTGAATACTTTCTGGCACACAATAAAAGACTGCCCTGGAGTATCCTCATGGTGTTTCAAATTTCACATATACCAAGATTTATTACTATAAATATTTGAAACTACTCAAAAACTATCTTAGCCAGATATCAGATGTTGTTACTGATCTCTTGTGTAAAACAGAATAAAATGTTATTAAACATTGTACAAGGTGAATGGTTTAAGTTTCTAGCAGAAACATAGGATACATAAAAATGTTTTCAGATAGAATTTTATAGGATTACATACGGTTTAGTCAATAAAACATAGGATTACATATATGAAAAGGCCAAACACTTAGATTCCTTCAAAAGGACCTAATGTAGTAATCTTTCCTCTTTACATTTTAGCCCCCCAGGCATTACTTTAGCTCTTCTCATCCATCTAGAGAAAAATCATAAAGAATTTCAAGATTTAACCTTATTTCCAAAGCAGACATACAGCAAGTCTAATACTAATGTTTGTATACAGAACAAAAACATTGCACAAACAATTTTCAGAAAATGCACACTTTGGGAAGTTCTCCATAATTCAATATGAAATATTTAACTATGCTCAGCTGTAGATATTTTACCCTGGGTCTTTATTAGGATACAAAACCAGAAAGAAAGCCTGAGGAAGCAAAGGTATTCTCCACGTTCACCACGTATAATCAGAATAACATGCAAACTTAAGAAGGATTTTGTAATTACTGTTGCTACTTTTCTGGAAAGCTAATAAATGTAAAGAAGTTTCATTCTTTAAAAATAATCCCAGTAGAACACACAAAAGTTAGAAGTATCACAGTGAAGCAACATATTTTATTAAACTATTTTGCAATAACATTTTATTCCTTGAGCTGGAGGTGTAGATTGCTTTTGCAGTGATACCGAACACCAGCAACCACTGAAAGCAATTCAATTATATATTTACAACAGTATTTACCAGCAAACTCTCTGCTGCTCAACAGAGTTCTGTTCAGAAGCACAACTGCTTCCTTTCAAAGGGTATCAGAGAAGTGTGCAATTTGATTGTTGCCTGCTCTCTGTTATACTGATGTCAAAGATGTTGAAAATGAGATGTAAGAGTGGCTGAATTGACAAAGGCCTTGTATTGTTGAGTTATTCATATATTCTTATTCTAATTTTAGAATAACTCTAGAGGTAGAATATGCTTGCTCTCTAATCCACAAGGGAGGGTGGAAAAGCCTTTTAAAAATATTGCTCAATTTCCTGCAAACAGAGGACTGTTCTGTGGGAAACAATTTTCCTGATGTTTATATCTACAGTCAGCAAGAAGTGTGGGGACTCCATAGCCAGTTTGCATCTTGCCAGTCCTTAATGTTTGGTGGGAATTTAAGCTATCATATCATCACACCTGTATTGTATTCTCATGGAATACCTTCACTTAACCTTCTGACTCCATAATGCCAATCTTCCGCAAAAGTTTTGTGACTGATTTAGTATCTCCCCCACAGCAGAACTGCATCTTTTCACCTACTTAATCATTCCCCACAGGCTGCTTCTTCAGCATCTTGACATTTTGATTGGTTTTCTCTCTATTTATTTTCAGATTTTGCTGAAGTAGAGCCTAGAACTGTTGCAGATACCATTCGCAACAGCCATGAACAGTAAGAGGCTGATACCTTCTTGCTGTGTGCAACTCACAATAGCTTTGGCCTTTAACTAGGTATTTTACATAGCAAAATCATGAATCACTTGCTACTTGGTATCACCTGTCCTTAGCTCGGTATTGCTGATTTCCTTTTCCTCTTCCCTGTCAAGGGACCTCAGGCCACCCAGAGATCTGAGGGAATTTTGGCAGTGCTCTTTGATCCAATCCAGCTTTAGATGCTAAAATGAGATTTTATAACAACCCAGACCAGAACAACAAAATTCTTAAACAGAGAAAACACAGCTCTGTTGTCTGAGATATATAAATAAGAGGGTTTGTAAACAAGACTCCTGCCTGTCTAAACTATCCTTGCACGGTCCTTCAGTCCTGCCTTAAGTCCAGTAATTTCCTGAAGCTTCCCAAGTTCTAGCAAACTGGACAGATCTAACAGGCCCCTATGAATTGTTTTTCAGGCCCTTCCTTCCAAGTCCTAGCTGCCTAGCTGCTCCCTGTGCTTCACAGGAGTTGTCTCTGTTGAGTCCCTTCACATCCATTGTTCATCCCATTCTGCACTACATAAGCATTACTCAGCCCTGAATACTCAGGGAAGGTGCATTTTATGAGAAGGGCTCATAAAATCAAGTGCAAATCAGACATGACAAATCAAACGGACAATTCCAGCAGAATATCCACACCTAGTGAAACACAAACAGACACCATCTAGTGCAGCAAGCATCAAATTACCTCCCCAGCAGAAAAGTACACCATTAAATTGTGCCCATTTGACTAACTTTACTGAAAAAAATTATCTAATTGCTGTCATCATGGCCAGTTTCTCTTCACATCTTTCCGCATCAATGGTTTTCCCTTGCATTTCAAATGCAGTTCAAACTATTGCTCCCTGACTTGTGGGCTTCTCAGTCTACCTTATCTTTCTGCTGCCTTGCCTTTACAATTTCTCTCTCCCCTTGTTCAGTCCATATTGCCTGATAAGCAATCTGTTTGTCCTTTTAGGCTTTTGAAACAATTTCCCACTATCTTTCAGGAGATTTCTTCCTTGTACCTGACTATAACTAAAGCAGCACCACAACCAATCCATTCACTACTCCTCCATAAAGTTTATTTCCTGTAAAAGTCCTAGATCACCTTCTCCTGAAGGTGTTCAGAAACCAAGTGGCAGAAGATGTCTACTGAAGGCAAGTACGATCCAAACAGTTTGGATCTCACAGTGAATTGATGTCACTGTTTAGGATATTGACTCTGTAGAGAGAGAGACGGTGGCTTCTTAGACTCATGCAAGAAGCAGTCCAAGTAAAAAAGCTTAATAGAGAAGAAGACGTGTTGTGCAGTGGGAATAAGCATTTGAGGGACAGAGATTGAAGCATATTTTGCAAAAATTTGCAATTAGAATCAGATAGAATCTTTCAGATTATGCCAAAATTTGTTTGTAAAATGTATATATTTTGAGCCTTGAAATGTTTTGTTTGAAATTTCTTGGCTTTAACAAAATTTCTGTGTATCCAGGATAAAGTCTTTATGGGTTCCATTGTGATGATCCAATGCACTGGTGGAAAATGTGCGCTCCCATGTTTTCTAGCCCTTTCTAGCCAGGTAAACTCCTCTAAAACTACAGACCTTGCCTTGCAGGCAAACCCCACTTTTTGTTTATTTTAATACCTAATCCTACCCTGGTGTAGAAACTCCAGGGCTTCCTTACAGGTATCAGTTTCACTGTGTATAGAGGAATTTCCACTTCCTGGGTAATAAACAAAAAGCCAATTTCTTASAGATCAAAAGCCTTGGTTTTTTTCAGTCAGCTCTGCTAACAAAAGCAACTAAAGTGGCAATGATTTGTGCTAGCAAGGTACATTATTTGTGAAAGATTTATCAGAATGGCTCATGYCTCATAGAAACGTGGAATGCCCAGAAACATGCTAATTTGACTACATATGAACTRGGGGACCTCACATCAATGACTCTTATGCTCATTTTGTTCCCAGTGAACAGCTGATAAGCAATGAGTTTTATTTTGTGTTTAGGCTTGAAAGGTACCTAAGGAAACCAATGAGTTCTGAAGTCTAAAACCAGCCTTTTGAATTTCCTTTCTTTATTCCCCCTGTCTTTTGTTCTTCCTCCTAGTTTGTTTTAGATACATTAGTGTTCGTTTGGCACTAGTCAAAGAGTAAGACATTAAGGAACATGAAACAATTGCAACAATGATTGACTGATTATTTCATTTGGCTGCATAAATTGTAGCAATCTTTACTCTGTTTCAAGGAGAAGATGTGCACACCGTCTCGTGGGTTCTGTTTTAATAAGAAAGGGTCAACATTAAAAGCTTTCTATATGAAATCACAGATTGGCCAATGTAACTGGACCTCACTCCAAACCTTATTGTGTTTTACATAATTTAGAAACTAAGGAATCACACTTCCTCTGTTTAAACAACAATAATTAATCTTTGGCTTCCTGCAGGATTTGAAAATTGTGTAGCAGAAGGGGCAAATGGCAGCTCTTAATGTTCTTATGCCCCAGTGGAATGGGGGAGAGAATGGGAAGGATAAAAGTGAGAAAACTCATGGATTGAGATAAAGACAGTTTAATAAGTAAAGCAAAAGCCGTGCACACAAGCAAAGCAAAACAAGGAATTCATTCACTCCTTCCCATCGGCAGGCAGGTGTTGAGCCATCTCAGGAAAGCAGGGCTCCATCACATGTTAATGGTGATGGAACTTACTTGGAAAGACAAATGCCATAACCCAGAACATCCCCGCTTCCTCCTTCTTCCCTCAGCTTTGATTGCTGAGCATGACATCATACGGTATGGAATATCCCTTTGGTCAGTTGGGGTCAGCTGTCCCAGCGGTGTCCCCTCCTAACTTCTTGTGCACCCCCAGCCTACTCACTGGGGGTGCAGCATGAGAAACAGAAAGGACCTTGACTCTGTGTAAGCTCTGCTCAGCAATGATTAAAACAYGGTTGTGTTATCAACACTGTTTTCAGCTCAAATCCAAAATGTAGCACCATACAAGCTACCATGAAGAAAAATAACTATCCCAGCCAAAACCAGTACAYTATAAAAATAAATAGAATTACTAACAGGCTTTAAGGTAAGCATGAATTTACCTGCTTTGCTAAGTGAGGGCTTTCCCCATTTTTCTGTCAGCTGTAGTTTAATAAGCTACATGTTGTAATGTATTTGCATACAAAACCACTTTAAAGCAGCACTTGGACACACAGTCAGCTGAGTTGCATCTATGTCATTATGGCTGGAAGATACAGTAAGCGAAAGCTTCTACTATGGCTTCTATCAAAACAGCATATCAGGCTCAAAAGTATGGTATGGTTTACAGTAAATATATATACATATATCTGTCTGTACCAAGTCACCTGATTTTTGTGTGCTCTTCAATAAGAATTCTTCCCAAAACTTTGGAAAGATTCTCTGTTCAAAGCAGAACTTAGGCTTTGAATGTGCCTAATGTTTTATATGACAACAAAACTGTCTGTTTAAATGAAACCTGAAGAAACCTTCACAGCAGGAGATTGCTGTGAAACACTGATGTATTCATCTGACATTTTCAGATATGTTGCCTGAGGTTACATCCAAATACTTCCCACATAGTTGTGTTGAGTGTTTGCTCCTGTGTTACAAAACAGAGAGAACATTCAAAATGCACATAATTATATTCCTAGTATCTTCTGCTTTCAAGTGAGAGTGTAAGAGCAAGGCTCATAATGATGCTGCAAATCAATGGAAAATTCAAGAAAATCTTTACACCAGAAAATAAAAATCAAAGTAAAGTAATTAATAACTCAGCTTTTTACCCATAAAACTGTTGAAAAAACAGATAAATAAGGAAAGAGCAAGAGTTTGACTATCTCTCAAAACAATGGGTGGAATAAGCATGTCTTTTTCCTCCTATGTTATCTACAGCATTAAGCCTTTTAATGTGTAAGTATTCAAGCTCCACTGATACCTTTCTTGGTACTCTTTGCTGGTACATCCTGGAATTTGATTGATACTTTGAGACTTGGAGCCACATCTCTGATACCTATTTTCAAACATATTTGATGCGAGTCTTCTATGTGTAGTGTCTTGCAGTTGCTCCGCCTTTAGGCCATATTTTGTATCAATGTCTATTGCAAGGAAATTTCCATCTACATGTATTTATACAAGATTAGGCATAACCTAATACATAGGTAGTAGGTTACAGAGGCTTACATGGCTTAAGACATATAGTGTCTCATAAGAACATGTCATCCTATTTCTTCTAAGTTTGTTTTCCCTTTGCCAGCTACTTGTCATCTATTTCTCAGTACTTTTGTATGAAAACTAAGCCTGTTTAAATATGCCAAGGAACAAAACAAGAATCTGGGTGTTTAGCTATCCTCCAAGCCCCTTCTGATATGTATATCTCTGCACACTTTGTTTTCTTTAGAGGTGGAAATGTATCCATATCTGTTTCTCAGTCTCTAAAACCGTTAAAATAAAACGTAATCTTGACTAATGAGGGCTACAATATTTCCCATTAGTAAGAAATATGGCAGTGTTGGATAATATTGTAAGAAGTCAAAAATAATTAGCACTATTGAGATATTATTTGAGGAAGTGGTGTTTGCCTCAGCTGGGAAAAAAAAAATAAAAAAAAGAACCCAGACAGTTTATAAATTGGATTTAGATGAACACAGAAAGAATCCAAAAGCCCACTTGAAATTGTTAAAGATGTCCTGGAAATTTTAGTGTATGCTGTCTAAAACTATTCCACCAGGAGCTGTGGATTCATAAGTAAACATCCAAACGCATCAATAGCAGACTGAAGGATACCCAGCAGCTCCTTGTACATGATAGAAAAGGAACAAGGACTGTGTATACACCTCTGAAAACTGAGGAAATAGGCAATGTTTGATAAAAGAGAATTGCTGGAGACAAAAAATTAAACATGTGGTTTGAATCCCTGAGTATCTGATGTGTTAGCATCTCCAATGAGATCAAGAAGTGAATGGAATTGTGAATTTTTGCACTGTATTTATATTGGTATTTATCTTATGTGAGGGTTCCTCTGGCTGCTGGTGAGAGATAAGAAAACATTCCTCTGCTTCCCTCCGAAACACACATAATTATGAGAAATAGAGCTATGCTGTAAGGTGGCACAAAGTGTCATTATAATCTCTGATCTCACATCTCCTGCATGCTCAAGACTAATCCCTTCACCAATGGGCAGGGAACAGCAGGGAATTTTCCCCACAGGTCAAGCCCTGTGAAACCTCGTTTTGGGAGTGTTAAGGGAGTCTGTTTCTTAGGAGTAAGTGGGAGTCACTACTGCAGGGTCCAGARATGCCTGAGATTGCTCCTGACTCTTCCAACAATAATTGCCACCTACCTGTAGACCTATGGGTCTATTGATGTTTGATGTGTGTGGGCAAGCCTGTGGATTAGCTGTCCTGTGGAGCTTTTTGGATTGCACGCCTCAAGGGGACAGCCATCTGTGGGAGGAACGGACTCTGAGGTCTCTGCCAATATCACTTTCTTCTCTTCCACCTGTGATTTGAACCTGTGACTCTTGCCACTGAACTCAGCTGACTAGTTTCTAGAAGTGGTATGAGGGAGAAGGGTTGAGCTTGAAGCAGGCTTAAGAAAGTTCTAAGAGGGTCATAATTCTTGCGCTTTGCTCTATGGTGCATGTATTTGTATTCATTTCATTTGTATTCATTCTGTTCAGTCAGAACAATGTTGCCTGTTCCAGCTGGAAAGGGTAAGAGAGAGCAGGTGCAAAGTCCCTACCACAATTCTGGGCCTATTCATCTGTAGCACAGGAGCCTCAGAGGTGTGATGCAGCCAATACCTCTCAATGAGATATTCTCAGCTGAATCAGACCATGCAATGAATACTGTTTGAATTTGAGACATACAGGTGGCCCCCTCCCGGATATACACAACTCCCCTTGCACAGAGTTAGTATTCTAATTTATACATGGAAAGGCAGAAAGAAAGGTTCAGATCTTACACAGCACATCTTTAAAGGTGCAAAGCCCCATAACAGATCCTTGTCCTTGCATACAAGGAAGGGAGAAGGACCAGCTGCTCCCCCACTCTACTTAATACATATGTTCTCTTCTTTTAATTCTGATATGATGCACTCAATCTTTATTCCCTGCTTGCACTGGTCAAACATCTAGTGCCGCTCGATTTCCCCCCACCGTCACTGCTCCAGCCTGCTGTATCCCTTAGCTCCTTATCAAAAGTATATGAGCACCTAAATAATTGAAAATAGCTCACACTTGTTATGGCTATGTACCAGGAATCTCTTGACAAAACAGCCTAGCTGTGAGCACTGCTTTAATCACCCTCAGTGAGTCTTCAGGAAACTTGATTTACATTGTAGCTTTTGCCTGCCCTCCGTTTTATCACTGTTCGTTCTCTGGCTAAAACTGTTAAAGTAAAATCATAGCGTGCGTGTGACTTTGAGAGCACCCAGAGGACTCCATCTTTAAAGGAAAATCATGTTTGGCCTAACTGCAACCATGCTGATATTGTGCTATAATCTGGCTTTGGCTCTGCAGGATAGTGATGAATAATAAATTCTATATGGAGTCAATTAACCAACAGACAAATTTCTGATATTCTTCTCTTGGTACAAAGCCTTGCATTAACGTTTTCATGTTAACACCAAAGTTAGTGTGCCTGCAAGGATCAAGGCTATAATCATGATCCGCTGAAGTAGTAACCTGTTCCACCTCTGGGTACAAATACTTAATACTGTGTATTTCTGTCTTCTCCTTATCTGCAGTGCTGGTGGTTTGCAGGATTTCATATTACCAGTTTTCTTTAAACTGTAAAATCTTAACTGAAGAAGCTAGGTATCTATCTCTGTAGGTCTCTATATATTTATCTAGCTATATATATCAAACTCAGCTGCAGAAAGCTGAAAGCCAGCAAGTAATTTAACTAAAAAGTTAAAATAAAAGATTATGAGAACACCATGAAGGGAATGCCTCAGTAATTCAAACAAAAACTTGTAAGAATCACATTGGGGAAAAAAAGGCAGTTCTTATGAAACATATCAAATTATTCACAAATACCAAACAAATATCCCACATATTCTTGCTGTGAYGGAGAGTGCCTTTTTTTATTAGATGAACTTTCCTTTTATCTAAATGCTATTTAAAATAGGAATGGATGGCATGTGGTTTATTTCTTTGTTTGAACTTCAGTATGAAACATGTCATGTTCTTCTAAGAAGAGAAGGACTGGGTCAGGCAACCCTCTGGAGGAAGGAGAGGAAGACTGCTTGTTCCCCTGGGAGTAACCAGGCGTTCTCCAGAAGAGAAGGTGGACAGTACGGACTAAGACAGTCTAAAGGGGAGAGTTCCTTGAGGAGCAGGGACTGAGGAGCACCAGCAGAAGAGAAGAGGAGGAATGGGTGCAGTCACACCCCTGAGATGAGGAGCATCTCCCTGCGGACCGAAGAGGACCGCACAGAATCTGTTCCCTTCCAGGAAGACTCTGAGTTAACTGAAACCAGGCACGAGAGCAAGGGCACATCCTTTAAGGGTACAGCAGTAAGAGGAGACTGATTTATCAAACCTGCTTTTCTGTCCTGACTTAGTCATTTTGAGTTTTCTCTATTTTAAAAGTTAACTATTCTGTTTTATAGTCTAATAAAATCTGACTTGGATTTAAAGCTTTCTTGGTCTTATAGAGAGACCTTGCTCCCACTACTAGCAGGTCCACCTCATAGCTCTGGCTGATTTGCATCCCCGTGACAGAGATCATCATGGTTTATTAAATAATTAAAAAGAAAGTGTGTGTGTGTGTGCACATGAGCAGGGGTGTGTGTGTGTATGTTTTGTTTACATTTCACTAGAAATAAATAGGAAATCTGAAAGCTTAAGGACAAAAATTGGCTTAATATCAATGACTGCCTTTGTGATTTTACAACTTCAGAATTATTCATTTTTCACCAAAACCCGCATATTCCTTTTCTATTCTTTACCATAGAATTAATGGTCTTGACATMCTTCTAGAAAGCCCTTGAAAGTCCATTGATGTAATATGTAAGCGCAAGGAATTATTACTTACAACTACTGTTAATACACCCCTAGCACTACCATGATACCAGAGCCACTGAAACTATATTGTGGTTAAGTGAGCAGCTGTTTGGGGTGATAAACGTGTTGGCCTGTGTTTGATAAAAGGGTTTAACAGTCTCTTTGCAGACTTCCTCCTTTTTCCAAAGTTTTTATATATATATATATAAAAATCAAACTCTTTACCAATACTTCTCAAAAAGTGGGACAAAAATACAGTATAAAAAAACAGCCTCCAGTATAAGACTCTGTTGTGGTTTAACCCGGCAGGCAGTCAAACACCACACAGCCGCTCGCTCACTCCCCCCTCCCCTCAGTGGGATGGGGGAGAGAATTGAAAAAAAAAGTAAAATTCGTGGATTGAGATAAAGACAGTTTAATAAAACAGAAAAGGAAGGGGAAATAATGATAATAATAATAATAATAATAATAATAATGATGATGATAGAATATACAAAATGAGTGATGCACAATGCAGTTGCTCACCACCCGCTGAGCAATACCCAAGCAGCGATTGCTACTTCCTGGACCACGCCTCCTCTTTATATATTGACCATGAYGTCACATGGTATGGAATACCCTGTTGGCCAGTTGGGCTAGCTGTCCCGGCTATGCTCCCTCCCAGCTTCTTGTGCACCTGGCAGAGCATGGGAAGCTGAAAAGTCCTTGACTAGCAGACTACTTAGCAACAACTAAAAACATCAGTGTCTTATCAACATTCTTTTCATACTAAATCCAAARCAYAGCACTAGGAAGAAAATTAACTCTATCCCAGCCGAAACCAGGACAGACTCGCAGTTACAGCAGCAGTTTCTAGAACATAAAATCCAAGACAAGCAACTGTGTGAAGTGGTAAGGAAGTGAGGTAATACACTAGCAATGTTGTATTGGTGGGCTTTATAAAATGATGTCAAGTCCTTTGTTTCTGCATGTACAGAATTATTGTTTCCACTCACATTCATTATTTTCTGATTATTTCATCTCTATTTCCTCCCTTCCCCTTCACCTCTTTTTAAGGTCTTTATGCAGGTCTGGCATTTAAAGAAGGCAAATTCCCAGGCTGACTTAAACTACTTGAATTGAAACGGTAGGATTTGAATATTTTCTACAACTCTATGAGATGTCTAAAACACAATCAGACTTTGGAGATTTGTATAACAATAATGGATAAAAATCCATTTTTTAGCTGTGTGAACTTTTTTTTTGCAATGATAAATGAATTTGCTCCCCATTTGCTGAGAGCTGTAAATTTATGTCAGGGAAACAGCTAATTTTCCTCATCTTTTCCCCACCGACATTTCTTAGCATAGTTTGGGTTTTTTTTTTTTATATTTACATTTTTAGCAAACCACTACTTTTATTTTGCTTTTCTTGTGATTAAAAAAAAAGTCTTTTGTCTATCTCTTCCTTCCTATGCCTTCCTTACTAATGCACCAGGGCTGTCTAAGACATAATCATGATCTAGGTATTGGTTTAATGAGAGGCTTTCCATTGGATTATTTTTTCATAGGTGCTGTGAATTGTGAGGGTCCACAGTGTGCTATTATATTATTTAAATAACAGTATATAACTTATGAATACCTCCTTACAGG
Organism: Phoebastria nigripes; assembly: GCA_035582835.1. Lineage (NCBI taxonomy): Eukaryota > Metazoa > Chordata > Aves > Procellariiformes > Diomedeidae > Phoebastria > Phoebastria nigripes. The sequence goes on along the minus strand of JAYKAV010003176.1, from coordinate 327,715 downwards.
TAACTACATTTTAGTTTTTTCCCCTTCTAATGATTCTGACCAATCAAGTTTTAGATGTTCTTGATTTACATTTTCCAGCTTAAAATACTTCCTAAGTTATTTATTTTACAATTAAAAGTCACTGATGGTATAGTCTCTTTATACAAAATCACAGTAAGTCTTTGAAGAACAATTAACAGAAGGAATAAAAGCTAATAACTTTTTCTCACAGTATATTAGGAGCAGAAAAGTTAGCAGCAGGTATTTTGGGCTAATTGGAGATCAACATAGAAAAAGGAGGCTCAGAAAAGACCAGGACCTTGCACAGATACTAAATCAGTTCTCTATCTGTGTTCACCATGGAGGAATCTAGGAAAATTCCCATGCTTGATCCCTTCTTTCTGAGGGAATGATCAGATCATTTCCTGAAAATTGAAAAGAGTGTGGAAAACAGTAAGAAACAAACTCACAAAATGAACAATAATAAATAATTGGAGCCAGATGGCATTTATCCAAGAGTTATAAAAAATGAAGGGAAGCAACTGTAGAACTATAAAGGTTGGCATAGTGTCTCTTGCCTGAAATTGTCTTGGTCTGACATCAACTTTTAAAGAGGCTTCCAGTGTCACTCTACTACAGATCTGTAAACCTGATTTCTCTAAGGACCAAATAGCAGGAACTTTAATAAAGAAGAGAATTGGTGAGCACTGGTAAACATGGTCTAGTTAAGAAAAGTCAACATAGCTTTTTTTTAAAAAATAAGGCAGGACTAGACAGAATCACTGCTATTCTTTGAATCGGTAAACAAACAGGTGGATAAATGAGTCAAATTGGATTTCTGAAAGACTTCTGACAAAGCCCCTCACCTGCAGGCTTTTAAGGAAACTAAACAGCCATGGAATAAAATGGAAGGTCCTTGTTTGGATAAATAACTGTTTAAAAGAAAGAAAACAAGGAGAAAGAACAAACAGGTAGTTTGTACAATGAAGAAAAATCATCAAAGAAGTTCTGCAGGATTTGCTTAACTGTCTGGGTATTGATGTCCTGCTCATCTCTTATGTGACATCATATCTGTATGGCCATTTGTTGCTGCTATATAATTCTTCTTCTTTGAAATCACTCTCTGCATACAGTCTTTGGTTGATTCTTTCTTCTCTGTAGAGTCCTTTGTCATCAGTCTTCTATTTAATTTGGTCATGGAGGAATCTTTAACTTGATTCTTATCCCTAACTTCTTTATTTTTCCATCATTCCTCCTTTCTGTCCATTCAGGTCTTTATAAAGTTCAGGACAATTCCCCATTGAAACATACTGAGTGTTCTCAGTGCTTTGTCTCAGTCTTCGCAATGACATGCAAGATGACAATGGCTATTAGATGATGATGTCAAAGCACTGGTGCATCATCTCCCATTATATGACAAGTCAGTGACCGGCTGTTACCATTGTTGCTTCATCCTTCCCTGAACTAGAGAATGGCAGCCTCAACTCCACTTCAGTTTCCAGTTTCAAGTGTTTACACCTTTGGGATCATTAGTTACACTTGCTGGCTTTTATTGATCTACCTGGAGGATTTGGTGCTTTTCCCTGGTGCCATGGCCTAGAACCAACACTGTGATTCTTTTCTGTGCTCTATGTTCCCATCTAGATGCAAATTCCTTTATTATTTACTGACCCATGAAGCACTCCCTATGCCTAGCTAGTGGTGAAGATAAATCCCATTATGTACCATGTTCTTCTCATGGGTACTTCAAAATTTCTTACTTAAAAAAAAAAAATCATTCAAAAAGCCCAGGTGCTTTTTCTTCTTTAGAATTAGATGCCTGGCTGCTCTGCTTGTTGGCAGCAGAAAGCAACCCTTTGGTTATGTAAATAATTTGAAACATGGATTATTGGAGCATTAAAATCTCAACTTTTTCTGATGTTAGGAATTAAGTATGATGTCTACCAATCTATCAGAGTAGGTAATTTCTGGGGTATAGCTGAATAACCATGAGAAATTGCTGCCAAAAATATTTCCGTGAGAAAAGTATGCTAAATTGAAATATGATTGCTGTTTAAAACTTATATCCCTATCTGAAATGCAGTGCTGAAATATTGATTTTCTAGATGGGAGACACTTTAAATAATATCCCTGCCACTTTATCTTTTTAACAAAGCAACACTGATAGAAAAGTGATGTTAACAATTGATTCTAAAACTAAGGGTAATAACTTTTTATTTCTAATACATTAAAATAAAGACAGTTTCTTAGGCAGGAAATGAGTTGGGTTTTTATGATGGGATGGTTTAACGGAGATTTATTTTTTTAGTTGTTTATTTTTAGATTCATATGGTTCATCAGGTTTTGCCCCAAAAGCTGTTAAAATTACTGCAGGGGAAAGGTACTTGCACAAAACCAAGCAGAATCTGAATTTATTCTATTTCATCAATGAAAATAGGACATTTTATGAAACAATGATAGAACTCCAGCACAGCATGAATGGCAAGCACTGCTTGCATCTTGGATCTAGGTCCAGGAACCAATTCATTAACAGCTTCATCTTCATTTTAATTTATTCACATATTTCATTTATATTTACATTTCAATAACATTTAATCACTATGTTACTTAACCCTGTCCAAATTCTCTAATATCAAACCAGCTAGTCTTTCATCAGATCTCCTCTGCTACAAATAGCTGTTTTCTCTCTTTCTTCTGTAGCTGAGCTGTTGTACCACAAGGCAATGAAAATACTCCCTTCAACCTGACACTTCACAAGATTGATGACCCAACTCCTCAACTGGTAAAAAACAAATGCTATGTCAAAAGTAAATCACACTTTTTCTACATCCACTATCAAAGCTTTACTTTACTACACTTCTGTTTTATAAAGCCAGGCTCTTTTCTTTCTTATGTCTAACTAAAATCATCTATATGAATAGCAAGTAAAGATAAAGACAATCCAAACAAACATGGAGCAGTTACATGAGAAATTAAAATCCTACTTTTAGGTTGTAAGCATTTCAAATCACATTACCAGTCCATATGTGAAGTTTCAAGGACACAATGTATTAGTGTGATCTGTCCACAAGTTAATGTGAACCTGGGAAGTCTTTCCAGCATCTTGGCAAAAATCCAAATCTCCTTCAGAGTTCTCCTGCTATTGTCTTGACACCTTTGTTGCACCCCAAGAAATGCATAGAATCACTAATTTCCAAGAGCATATCTATATAAAAAAATACAATTTTATATTTTCTTAATGGAAACACAGGTTCATCTTTTGCAGCATTTGCTAGAAACAATTACTAAGATGAGGGKTTTTTTTTTACTGATTTAAGAATAATCCTAGGTTTGTGAAATTGATAGTTGTTTCCTGCATTCTGTGGGCAGTGAGTTTCCGTGGAGGACGTACCTAAGAGACTGTAGCTTTAGCACTGACTTGGCAGCTCAGGATTCTGTTCTCCAACTGTGTCTCTGTGGAATAACTGGGCATATGACTTTCACAGAGGCTCCACACAAGTGTGATAATCTTTCTGCTTCTTTGACAGTTTGGGATCTCAACTAGAAGAACATTGTATTAATGAAAGAGAAATGGATAAATGAAATCAGTTACAAAATGACTCAAATTACTTTTGCCAAATAATAGAAAGAAGCAATCTCTGTACATGGTGAAAAATCTTACCAGTTTAGCAATTGCTTCTGGTTTTGATTATAAGCTGACAGACTAACTTGTAACAAATGCTTTGTCTTAGTTTTTCCTCAGTTTTTCAAAATAGACATGAATTCTCATATCTTTGAATATCTTTGAATATGTTAAAAAACCAAACAAAATAATTAGTTTATTTGGAGACTATTTACAGGTGGTTAATCTTTGAAAAGTTAAAGTTTTACTGCCTGCCTTTGAACACATGGAAGCACATGACATCATTTCTTTTTACCTATGTGAGACTTATGCAACATTTTCTACTGAGAATATGTAAAATTTAAGATTCATTTAAGATATCTAAAAACCATAATGATACATGACTGTGATATCGACTCTTTTTAAGCAGTCATATTCKTTAAAAAAAGGTAAGTACTTTAAGTACTGTTGGCAGTGATTTCATTGTGGTGTCTTCAAGGGGTCTCATACGTTATGCACAGTACCATGAGTGCTCATAGAAACCATGTGTGAAAGGTGATATACAAACATAGCAGAAGTGAATACATTCAGAAATTCAGGCAAATATGACATGCAGATTCTGTAATGGTCACCAACCTCTGTTGCTAATGTCAGGTGCTGTTAGTGAAAAGGTAAAACATCTCCATTCAGTATAAAAGAAAATTGAAGAAAAGTGGTATTTAGACTCTATCTGTGATGTCCTGTGACAAGAGTGAGATCTTAATTAGTTCTCCAAACTTCAGATATGGCTTTATTGTTACTAAGATCTACAGAGAAATAAACCTTTTTGTTTGTTTGTTTGTTTTACTGGAAGGTATAGATACTTTTCCTACAACTTTAAGTTTCTATCAAGGTAACAGCAGAGTTAATATTTAATGGAGATGTAATGTACATTTAGCAGCACTTTTCAGCCACCATAGTGCTGTGATATGAATAAACTTGGCTATTATCAGCAATGAATTTAATTTATGGGAATAAGTATAGTTATGGGCAAGTAAATATAAAATTGAGACAAGAACACTCCAGATGACAGAATCATAGCATAATTTAAATTGGAAGGGGCCTCTGGAGTCATCTGGTCCAACTCCCAGCTTACAGCAGGGCTAAATTCAAAGTCAGATCAGGTGGCTCAGGACCTATATTTCCCATTTTTGAGGATCAATTTAAACTGCTGTAATTATACTGATTACATGTATTGGTAATGAAATTGTGGATTGGAGCTCAGCTAGCCATATACAGAATGACAATGTCTGGCCCAAAAGACATGTAACTTAAGTCAACACAGGAAACTGAGTAAACAACCCAGGTCAACTGATGGAGGCAACTCAAACAGTGCTAAGACTGTCAGCAACAGTAAGCAATGATCAGTGTGTCGGCTTTTTAATTTTTGAACACAGCATCAAAAAGTTTAGCACCATCAGTTTTCAGTCTTGCCCAGAACCAGATCTACAGATGGTTCTTCCAGGAAAGGTATTACAGCAGATCAGGTCCTGCCAGTTACAGTCTAGAGACTGAAAGAGGTTGGCATTGCAAGTAGTAATGCTGAGTAGTCTGGTGAAGAAAGGAAGCAAATCTGGGATACACCTGTAATGCAATGGTAAGATCTGATTGTGGCTTGGTGGGGTTGTCCAAGCTAGCATTGATTTAGCTACATCAGATCGTAACTGCAGTGGAAATAACTTATTGACTACAGACATTGTGGTGGACCTTCAGATTTCCTAGTGCAATATGAAAGCTATTCATCTAATGCTCTCTAGTAATGTCTTTTAAAATGTGAAACAAATGCTTCTTTTTTCAGACAGCCGGGGCTATGTGTATCCTGGTCTGGTGGGACTGACAACAAATGTGAATGTTGTTCACTGCTGTAAAATTAATAACTTCAAAGGTATTTAACTGTGATTTATTTTAATAGGACAATTAATTGTCTGAGCTCAAGAGGTTGAATGCAATTTAGTATTGATTATTTTATATATATAATTTATTTTTGCTCATGGATCTAGTAGTATAGTTCCATAATCATCTGCTAACCCTATTTTAAAACTCTAAGTCTACAATATCATTTATGTTTTAGGAAAGCTCTGGAGAAAGAAAAAAATACCTGCAATTTTCTTTTTCTGAAATACAGGGCACACATTAAAATTAAAATTAATTTAAAATTCAAATTATCCACTGCTGGATTGCTGCTTTTTTATGTATTTGACTCCTCTATTCTACAGAAAATTTATTTCTAAGTTTGCATCAAAGTTTGCCCAAAAAGTAGTTCTTTTTTCGCAATCTAACTATAAGGTAATCAATGTTGTATTTGAAGGTCATCTTAAGAAATTAACTAGGAACAGTCAGCAACTTTGTGAAGTTTAAATTTTCTACACTCTACTCTTCAAAAAACATTTCCCAATTAAAAATATGCTGTGAACTTGGCTTAAACTTGCTAAAAGCTTGGGGCATGACAGAAGAAAATATTTTAATCAAATTTACTATTTGTCAAAGGAGAAGAGAAAGTCCAGTCAGAATAATTGGCAGTTTCATTTGATTCTGAAATCCAAACTAAAAATAGTAGCAGCATAAGTAATCTCAGGTCTCAGATCTTTTCTTTCTGTTTTCTCCTGAAACAGCAAATTAATTCAATTAGTTGGAATAGGCCATGCGTATTTAATATGACAGTTTGAAATGGGAGTACTACCTTTTAGCCTTGAGAATTCTAATGACATCATTAAGGTTGTTTATAGAAATCTACAAAATTAAATGATTGCTATTAAACATCATCATCTGTAGGATGGAGGCTGAATGACTCCTGGGTCTGATAAGAGGAAACAGTCTTTCATTTCTAGATCACTGCTTTGAATTCGAGCCAGGATCACAACAATGAGAAGTTATTATCAACAAAAGACAGGCAGCATGCTCTGAGAAAGGAGTTTATGGTGTCAGGCAGTTTCCTAGGGTGCTGGTACCTTCCTAGGAGGTGTGTTTTGCAGGCAGTACTGCTCTACAAGGACATTAAGATCAAGCTACTGCCTAGCTGAGAGTACAGTCCCTACTCTGCAGACAGAACCAAGTATCATCAAATATCTGACTTCCACCAAAATTAAAGTMATTTTGTAAAACAGAAAGTAATGGCCTCTATAATACAAATTGTTTATCCTTCTGAGAAAAGTAATCTACCACTACAGATAAAACAGCCTCTGTGATGGGGGGAATCCTGAAGAACATCCCTGGGTGTGACTGGCCATGTATGCTCTTCATCTGGACCCTAATGCTGACTTATAGACTTGACTTCCTGGCTTGACCTTGGACCTGCCTCACCATTTTCCTGAAGAGCACTGAGCTGTGGCTGACCCTGGTTACTATCTCTGGACCTGATCCTGACCATGGCTGTGGCTTGCTGACTTGACTTCCCTGTTTGACCTCAGACCTGCCTCATGCCTGCAGACTTATCAGGTGATCTGGACTCGTGGTTGGACCTGGTGACCGTCACCAGACCTGCTCTGCTCACCTTGATCAGGTTTGTGGGACCATTCCCTTGTTAGTGAGGTCTATGTCTTTGCCTGCTTTGTTATTGTGCATGCTCCTGGCTACCTGTCCCTGGCAAAGCAGCCTGCCCTTGCTACTCTCTGACCCTGTGTTTTGGGCATAATCAGCAGGGTTTGGCTAGCAGGAGCTGTGGGGTGCCCTGTGTGGAAGGAGGTGATGAACCACCCTGTGCCAGTCACAGTCAGCTCCAGCTGGCTTGGCAAAAGCCAACACCATCCCACTTCATGCGAAAACTTTAGCCAGAGGAGAACGTAGTGCCTCTGCTGAAATATATTTAAGAAAGGGCTAGGGGTAGGAGACACAGAAGGGGCTCCTGCTAGTGGCAGGAGGCACAGATCTGAGGACAGCCACAGGAGGGGACACAGAGGAAGATACAGGAGGAGGGACATAGAAGATGACATTCTGGGGGAAACAGCTGGAGACCCCGCCTTGGAAGGAGGGACTCCTTGCTGGAGCAGGTATGGCCTGAAGGGACTGCAGCCTGTGGAGGACCCACGGTAGAACACAGGAAATGAGTAAGAAAGAAGGAGCAGCAGAAAAAAAGAGTAAGAAGCAAGGAATGACAGAAAGAAACCACTGTTTAAGTTGTCTGTTTCTCAGTACCTAAACCAGTAATTAAAAGTTTATGTTATTTGGCAATAAAATAAATTCTGTGAAATTCCCTGAGTTGAGGTTTGTTTTGCTCATGGCACCCTGGCAAACTGAATGACATCAAGTTACCCAGACTTGTTCTCAAAAACGCTAGTGCAGTATTTAGTCTCCTTAAGTCCTGGTGTGAAAGATTATGTTTAGAAGAACAGCATGCTTCTAGATACTCCAGAGACTTTTCTTTAATGACAGCGTGTCATGGTTTAACCGCAGCCGGCAACTAAGCACCGCACAGCAGCTCGCTTACTCCCCCCACGGTGGGATGGGGAGAGAATCAGAAGAGTAAAAATGAGAAAACTCGTGGGTTGAGATAAAGACAGTTTAACAGGGAAAGCAAAAGCCGCGCGTTCAAGCAAAATAAAACAAGAAATTCATTCACTACTTCCCATCAGCAGGCAGGTGTTCAGCCATCTCCAGGAAAGCAGGGCTCCATCATGCATAACGGTKAYKTGGGAAGACAAACACCATCACTCCAAACGTCCCCCCCTTCCTTCTTCTTCCCCCAGTGTTTTATTGCTGATCATGACATCATATGGTATGGAATATCCCTTTGGTCAGTTGGGGTCAGCTGTCCCGGCTGTGTCCCCTCCCAACTCCTTGTGCACCCCCAGCCTCCTCGCTGGTGGGGTGGTGTGAGAAGCAGAAAAGGGCTTGACTCTGTGTAAGCACTGCTCAGCAGTAACGAAAACATCCCTGTATTACCAACACTGTTTTCATCACAAATCCAAAACATAGCTCCATACTAGCGACTATGAAGAAAATTAACTCTACCCCAGCCGAAACCAGCACATAGTGTTAAGGTATATCTGGATGAAATCTTTTGCATGCAGGAGAGGTGGGCAAAGAAGTTACCTGTTCTGGAGCTCACCTCTCAGTTCTGCTTGTTTAACTGTTGGTCTAACTAGTCTCTAACCTGGTTCTGCCAGACACAACAAATCCCTACCATACACATTTAAAAATATGTAACATCTTACTGTGCTGGTTTTGGCTGGGATAGAGTTAATTTTGTTCGTAGTAGCTAGTAGGGGGCTATGTTTTGGATTTGTGCTGAAAACGGTGTTGATAATATAGAGATGTTTTCGATATTGCTGAGAAGTGCTTATACAGAGTCAAGGCCTTTTCGGCTTCTCATGCTCTACCAACTGAGAAGGCTGGAGGTACACAAGAAGCTGGGAGGGGGCACAGCCAGGACAGCTGACCCAAACTGGCCAATGGGATATTCCATACCATATGACGTCGTGCTCAGTATATAAAATAGGGGAAAGCTGGCCGGGGGGCCTGCTGCATGGCGACTGGCTGGGCATCGGTCTGTTGGTGGTGAGCAATTGTTTTTCATTTGCATCACTTGTCTTTCTTCGGTTTTATTTCTCTCTCTTTTTGTTATCTTCCTTTTCATTACATATTATCATTATTATTATTATTATTATTATTATTATTATAATATTTTATTTCAATTATTAAACTGTTCTTATCTCAACCCATAAGTCTTCTCATTTTCACTTTTCTGATTCTCTCCCCCATCCCACTGAAGTGGGTAGTGACCGAGTGGCTCTGTGGTGTTTAGCTGCCTGCCGGGTTAAACCACGCCACTTACCACGCCTTTAAAGATCAAGGAGTATCTCCTGGAGTAACAGCTGGCAAAAAGTCTCGTTTCCTTACAATATTAATCCATGTTCTAGAAAAATAATTGGATGACAAATGACACCACAATATCGTTATTAAAGAACACATCTCTTCACACAGTTTGGTACCTTTAAGCTCTGACATGCCATTTCTAAAAATACAATATTTTTATTCAAGTGATTATTTATAGAATTTGGCTTTCATTTTTGGCATGAATATTAAGAAATTATCGTTTATATGAAGAGTTCTGTATTTATGACTCTGAAATTAGCTGAACAAATGGCACTGAGCTAGTTTAAACTGTTATGTTGCGTGCTAGTTGTTCCCAGTGAGACTTTTGAAGTGCATAGTATGTCCTTGCTTATGTTTTTAATAGTTTCTCTGAGTTATAGCATGCTAATGCAGACTGTATGAAAGGATCATTCTTAGATTGCCACAGCCTCTGAAAATACTGAATGGGTTAACGATTGTATTTCTCTTTACAGAATACTTCCATTGTGATGTTATTTAAACTTTTCTTTTTCTTTTCTCCTTCCAGAACAGCGTTAGAAAATTGCAGTGGTTATAAATCCTTCACTATGGCTTTTTAAGCTGGAAATGCCAAGGTGCATTCACCATTTACCTCAATAGGCCTGCTCATGGCAGCTATTATAAATGAGGTGAAATATATGTCAATGTCACACAGCATTATTCTGACTTACCACTGCAGCTATCTCTGTAAATAACCTTTACAACATCAGAAATATAACCTTTTACTATTTCTAGTATTTAAACACTTGTTTTATTCTCAAACTTCCTTGTCCAAAGGAAAAATTTAAATGGCATTTCAAGAAATTGCTGCTAACCTTCAATTGCAAACAAAGGTTGTGTACAGACTACTGCCTGGAAGCAATTGCAAACACATGATTCCTGGTTATTCACACTGTTGGACTGCTCCTGAGTCCTGCTCTGGAGTGATCTAACCAGCTCCCTGTGGGACCAAACTTGGGAGAGTTGCGGGGAAAGGACCTTCAGAAACCCCACCATATAGGTGGTAGGGTTGAGACTGACCAAGTTTATCTTGCTGCACTTGGCACAGTCCTCCCAAACCATGCCAGCAGGCCTTCCATGCTTATTTGCCCTCACACTATGCTCCAGGGAGTGCAAAACCCTCCAGCATCACATCATAAAAAACCAGTACTTTGAGATGTTAGGTAACATCCAGCCATGCATGGAAGCTGCGTGTGGAGTTAAGGGGACTATATGACAGAGGTTTCTATCAGCAGACAAGTTGCCCAACACCTTTATGGGTTTGCTGCCACCCAGGTTTGCCGCCTTGTTGTATGCAGCTTCCGACAATACTAAGCAGAGCTGCTCTAGTTAAAGATGAAGGCAGCTACACCAGACCTTTTGCAAGACTACGCAGTCAAACATTGAGCAATACCAAAACAGCAGTGCTCCCGCTTCATAAGGAAAAGCTCAGCTGCCTGGATACCACCTCTGCTGCCTGAATTGCTTCAGTTCCAACTTAAAACTATTTAGCTTCCCACATGTTTGTGACCCTCCTGGAGCTCCTGGGGTAGCATCACATGCTCCACCAGGCACTGCACCTCTGAGGCAATCCCTGCCTGCCCCAGCTGGGCCTGCTTTGAGCAGAGGATTTGGCTTGGATGTTCTCCAGTGGTCCCTCCCAACCTCAGCAATGCTGTGATTCTGAGATCGGCGCTGGAGCAGCAGCTCAACTCACAGACACTGTGGTGGTTGTTAAAGGATGTTAGGAATGCTGCTCCCTCAGATGGACTCCCGGACCCAGGAATTCCTCCTTCCCGGCCACCCAAACCCAGCAAGTGCACACTGAGACCCCCGTGGTCTCTCTGTCCCATTCCTATAGCTGTGGACACTGCTGTTCCTTTTTGCAGATTTGACGAGAAGGGAGGCTAAGTGCATATCCCAGACAGGCACACACACACACACACGCAGAGCACACTAACACAGCTGTCACAGTCTATCTGCCCTTCACAGCATTCAGGCACCACCACCAGAACTCACATAAAAYGTAAGTAGAGAAGTACAGTATATGGGTCTCCTGCGCACTGCCTAGTCCAGCTTGATGTTCACTAGCAAAGCAGATGCATGCATACAAACACATTGATCTCACAATCACTCCAACAATCACACATCCCTCAAATACTGTCACAGGCTCTCTCAGCCTGCCTAATATCTATGCTTGGACCCAGGGCTCACTTATGGCCTGCTGGCTCTGACCTTGAGATACACAYGGGATTAGATTCACTGGGGAAAACTAACCGCACTTAGTTCTTTCCAGTTACTGGCATTTGGACCCCTCACGTATACACATACATTGGTGTCCCTCCAGTTGCTGAGCACAGAGCTAAGGGCCCTGTGGCCTGAGGTCTTTTCTCCAGTTGCAGGCACCCAGAACTCTCTTGCATGTGGGTCTTTCCAGATACTGACATATAGACCCTACAGCACTCACACATAGGATAGAGAGTGGGTTGACACAGGAAAAAATGTTCAGAAAAATGATTTAGTAGGAAGATGGGATAGACCGAGGTGATCAGGCACAGGGCTCAGTCAGATGAGCTAACTGACTGGCACCCTGTTTACACATGACTGGCCCCTTTTCTCACCCTTTTCTCTATTTTCTCAAGCTTATTCCTCCTGGATCCACCCTGGACCCAACTGCTCTGCCTTCGGCATTTCCCTTAGGCTTTCCGTAATAAATTTCACAAAGTCCACAGGGCCCCTCAAGCATCCCATAATACTCAGTCTTGTTTCCACCTTCTTATCAGTTACAAGGTTCAGGTTGACCCTCTTCAAGACTGTGCCTGAGTAGATTTTCAGTGTCCTATCACCCACTGTCTGAGCAGTTCYGGTTTTCGTTACTGTCTTCATTATCACCTACCCATCAGATTTGTGTATCTGTGTGTTCAATTTATCACCGTTCTTGTTATTTGTTATTTAATTTATGCTGAATAGTTCTTAACCAGGTAACTTAATGAAGCACATGCTCTCACATTCCCCATAGCCTTACAATGATCAATCAGCTTGAATGGTCTGCAAGTGAAGTCCAGGATGCATCATGTGAGATAATAGGGTTTTTTCTTTATGTGTCCTTTGATTTCTAGAATGTGAATGGTACATTTTTGCTACGTTAAAGTGTTGTATTATGTGCTTTGTGGGGACTGGATGGACCCACTGTATGGCCTCTCCAGACTCTGCTGTGACAATGAGTGAACAGGCCTCTATAGCCACATAACCACAAATAGAGAACTTTTATGTTTGTCTGTCTTCTCTGCTCCATGTCCAACTGTGGCAGCAGTTTCAGGCTGGGCATACAAAAGCTGGAAGGCCCAATCCTGCAGGAACTTGTCTATAAGGAAAGGCAATAACATCCTCACACAGATTCTGCCAAATGTAGCCAGCACTTTGTACGGTACTGGAGATCTTGGTGTCCAGCCTCTCCTCAACATTTGCCACCTTGCAGGCAGCTGGACATATGCACATGCCAGATTTCAGAGCCCAACCTCTATTCCAAGGGCTAGAAATTTCCACTTAYATTGTGCACAAGGTCTCCTCAGTGGTCTATCACGGTTTACAGGATGACCAAGTGGTACCGCTTGCAGTTAATGTTGTCATAGGAATATTGTGAGCAACATGGCCATGGCTGAAGTGGGCAAAGGCTCCTACCATCTCAGGAAGGTAAGCGACATGAATGACTGTGAAAAGATGGTCTTGGCAAAGGCTTCACAGTCTTCTGTCATGATCAGACCCACTGTGGACTGACTGGCAAGAGGGAGGTCCAGCCAGACCCTTATATTGAGCATGGCTTCTCTCCTCCTTAGGTATGAATCAAGATTCTCACAAGGACAGTGACTGGTGCGGGGTGCTGGAGGTGACAGGTCCTCACAAGGAGCTCAGAGGGATCCTCACAGCAATTCCAGCCTATCCCATGTGCAAAGCAGTGGAGACTGGTTTTCTAGTTCCCAGATCTTTCCCCACTGTGGGAAGACTGTTGGCCACAGCAACTCAGGCAGCCCACCAGAATGATGCTACTGGCCAGGAGTGGCACACTGCATTTCTAGCAGTCATTCTGGTGGCCAGCCTGCATCTCCTGGATGTCTTGCTTGTATGGCATGCTAGTGAACAGCAAGCAACTTGCCAGATGCCATTGCAGACAGTGAGAGTTCTGCCAATGGCCTGCAAAGGTGCCGAATCTCTCTGGCAAAATGCAGCAGTGGCCAAAGTATCAGAGCGACTAGCAGCCTGCAGAGCAACAGAAGAGGCAACAGGCAGCCTGGCTTTACTGTAGACAGCAGATATATACTGCCTGGCTGCACCCCTTTATGGAGGTTACCGGAGCAGTCACATGTCACATAGGGAGCTAATAAGCAGTAAGCACGTTGTGTGTTGTGCTAGAGAGGCATCTCTATGAGTAGGCACAAAGCTTTTTGTGATGTGGTACAGAGAAAGATATCCTTTCAAGTGCAACGCAATATGGACATAGCACTTCTCTCTAGAGTGCTTTGAGCAATATAGATATGAATGAATCCACATGACCAGTCCTGAGGGGCAGGGAAAACTCTCAGAACTGAATACTGTCAGCATAGACACAGAAATATTGCACTTAAGATGGTAAGGAACAAAGAAATATCTCTATTTTTTTTCTTTTTTTTTTTTAAAGAACGAAGCAGATCATATACTTTTTTCTTGATCAGATTGAGACACTGTACAGAAATAAAAATGCCCCATGTAGGTGGAAAATAAAGAAAACTAGATGAAATAATACCCTCATTATTTTTGGTGCTGAATTGCAATACCACAGTACTGTTATAACAGGATGATTTAGCTCAGTATAATGCTCCCAGTTGTCTTATTTTCCTGTTAACRATGTTTGTTTCTCTCCATGGCTGAAGTAACTCTTCAAGGTTCTGCAAGAGTGATGTACAGAAACTTCTGCCAGTCAGCAGTGACTGCTAGTGGGGGAAACACTAAGGAACTATTCTTCCTCATCCACACTTTATTATCTAGGACATAAACCAACATTTCCTGGTGAAAGGGAACAGATCAAAAACATAAGAGAAAGGGAAAGAGAGGGATAGGCTGAAAGGGTTGTTCACATTCTCTGCAATTTTTTCAGTTCTAAAACATGAATATGAAGAAGTTACATTAATGTCTGTGATTAGGCAAATCAACCTTCAGACACTTTCCAAATTAAGTGTAGAGTATCGAGGTGCTTGCATTTCCGCTAGCCTTGGATTAGCACTTGGGCTGTGCTGTGATATGGCCGTGATCTGAAAGTTAAGGCTCTAAAACAAATGCATGTGGTTAATACCCCCTTGCTTTTTTTGAGTTAAAACAGAAGGCTTCTACTGCAACAACCTTTGCCAGCAGACCTGGATTTACTTGGAGTTGGAGCAGGAGGAATTTGGGGGGCTCTAGTCCCCTCCAGCTACTGGGGAGAACATGCCTGTGTCCGCTTCCTCTCCCCCTCTTCTTCCCTTTCCTCTGCCATGTTTAGACTGGAGCTGCCTGCCCTTAATTTATGCAGTCTGACCCCATGGAAATCAATATTTTTGCCATTGATTTCAAACTTTTCCGCAGGCATCGTCTTGTGCTTCTCTGACACAAACATTTCAGGATCATACTTCTGAGCCACAGCAGGAGGTACTCTTGTGTGCTCTTTGATGAAATAAGCAAGGCAAAAACGTCTGTGTAGGCATACAGGTGTATGCGAGTGTGAAAAGAGAGACACAGACCTTTCTGTTTGCCCGTGGTCTTTATAAGAAGTTGATTTGAGCCACAAACATCTCCAAATATCTCTGAGTTCTCCAGTGTTTGAAATCGAGATGTGACTTCAGTTTGAAACAGAATTTAATGGTTTGAACATATCTCTACCTTGCATAAATCTTTCAGCTAAACCTAAAAACAAAATATCACTTTTCAGACTACCACGACAGTGGCTGGTTCTCCCATACCTTTGTTTCTCAGTGATATTGGCTGAAAAAGAAAGGAGAAATCATGAAACTAACTTACCTTTTTGAACACCACATCTGGAGAGGACTGCTTAAAATGCAGCATTTGGAGAGAGCACTTTGATTTTTGGCACTGTTTCAGACTTTTATATTCACAAATTAAGTGAAAAATTATGCTCTTCCTTTTGCAGGGTTCTCTTCTTTTAACCTCTGACCTGCCAATATGAATAATGTTAATATAACAAAAAATCCAAATATAATTCCACTTTAGCTACTTGAAATGGCAAAAATGGATTTTCTGTAGCTTTCAGAATGTCACTCACAGATCTCGCTGTGCTAGTTAACAAAAGGCTAAAACAATTTCAAAGACGAGGTAATTAGTGAGACGGCACAGCCCTTCTAAGTGAAACCATTTCAGAACATTTCTGTACCCTACTGGAAAAGAGACAGATGTGCCTTACAGTGCACATCCTGGGATTAGAAACGGCATTCATTCCCAAGGCTGCTTATCTTAACTTGAGGGACTCAAGACTCAAGTCCACAATCAATAAGGGCTTTGAGCACATACTTCATACATGCAAGTTGTCCTGTTGTCTTCAGGACTTCTCATCTGTAAAAATGAGAAACAATGCTGCTATTCCCTGTGACGGCATAAAGATGTCACTTAAAGCTTATAAAGATGAATTCATTAAGCATTTGAATATCATAGCGATAAGTGCACAAAAAACCATGAAGACGTTATTATTACTGTCAGAGAGGGATTTGGATGTGAGTCAGCAAACAAAGCATGCAGCCACATGCTGAATGAGTATAAAAAGACATATAGGACAGCTGGTTCCTCCCTTGAGCACCATCTATTCTGTGTTGCAAGGCCCTGATCCAAAGTCAGTGATTGCCACCAAAAAGGTTCCAGCTAACAGCAGTCAGCTGTGGACTAGCTCTTGGCGAGGAAGGCATCTGGTCTAAAATTAGCAGAGAACCATGTCTAAAGACTTACTGCATATACTCACACAGGCAGGAAGGATCCTGGAATCACAGAATAATTTGGGTTGGAAGGGTCCTCTGGAGGTCTGTAGCCCAACCTCCTGCTCAAAGCAGGGCCAACTGCACCGCTAGAACAGGTTGCTCAGGACCTCATCCTCTTGAGTTTTTAAAATCAACAACATCTTTAAAGCCACCGGGCAGCCTGTTCCAGTGGCCAACCACTCTTGCTGTGAAACCTACATAGGGAATCATCCCTCAGACACTTTCTAGCTTTTTGGTGTTAGATTTTGCAGGCATGCTTTTAGAATAGCTACTTTTTCAAGTTCATATCCAAGGTCATATGCACATATGGGTGAGCTTTTTGAGACGGAGTGGCATTTTGCACAACGCTTTTATAGGGTCCATTCTTGATTGGTGAGTTTGGTAACGAGTGTTAACATCAGCCATAAAATTAGGACGTAAAGTAAGCAGGATACAGTAATGTTTTATATTCAGCGGTACTTTTGGTGTTTCAAGCCTCTGTCCCTTGCTGCGTTAAAAGATTCTTTGCCCCAGAGACAGGAGTGGTATGTACCCTCCAAGAAATCACTGACGTAATGGAGAAACACTTTACAAAGACCTTTTGTTCTCTAATGCAAACATGAAGGTTTTCCTATGCTAGGACACTTAGAGAGGTGAGATTGCATAGCTTTTTAATTTAACAACACATAAGGGTAAAAACTTAAATGGGAAGAAAGGCAGCTCTGGGATTTAGCTTTTCTGTCATTTAGGTCTCCCTAATACCACTGGGTGCTGCAGCACCTGTAGCGACACAGCTCTGTCTGTTCCGAAGAGAGCTGTAGTCTGCCTTCAAAGTACACACAAAACAGCAGTACATTTTTTCCTCTTACAGAACCTATTTTATAGATTTAATGTTCTTGGCTTATTATAAAAAACAAATTCATTTCTTGTTGCCTGTTTCATTTATAATTAAGTTTCATTTCATATTCTGTTTTCCATTGTAATGCTTATCCATGATCCTTGACTTGGTAAAAGTTGTTAGCCATTTTCAAAAAACAGAGTTGATCTAAGGACTGTAACCAGCATATACTATCAAACAGTTTGCATAAAGTCTCATTTTCTGGGGCGTTTGCTTTTTGTGGACCATTTCATTATCATGCAAATGGAGTTGGGCCATTTTGCAGACAACCTAATTGTTAGCATAATATGTCCTCATTATTTGTATAGTGCAGCAGTTCGCATTAGGCTATTATCAAGTGTAACAGAAACCCATATAACAGCACGAGTTTTGAGAAACGGAGGCTATTTCTTATCAAAGGCTGTACGTACTGGGTACCAACTCCAGTCTAGAATCACCAACAAGCACCAGCGAGCCTAAACTGCGCAGCTCTTCTGGAGTCTGAACATGCACTGTTTGTGTCAATAGGAGCAACATCAGTTTCCTAGCCCATACATTTGAAGTCTTCCTCCCCCAGTGCTTTCATTTTTGAACAAGCTTTAGCTCTTAAACCTTGCAGACAGTATTATGCTATGCCTACATAGTTGCAGCAAAGGAATTAAGATAAATAAAGCACTACTAAAATAGCAAATGGAAACCAAACTGATCTCCTTTTAGCTAGTAATCAGAATGCAAAAGCTTAAACTTTCATCCTGTTTCCAAACAGTAAATCTTATCTTTTCAGAAAATGCTGTCAATTTAGCACTGTTGAACTTTGGAATACAGCCATCCACACATAAACACATTTGCACGTTATTTTGGTTGGCTCTTGCTAAAGCCATATGCTGGGTTTTTTTTAATTAAAAAGGCACCTCAGAAAAACTTCCAGTGTTCACACAGGATAAAACATCTTTCAAGATTCTAAAATGTCAACAAAATACTAAAGTAGAAAGAATAGTTTTCTCCCCCCTCCAATGTTGTAAGTAATGCTTGCAGAGTGGATTTTAACAGCCATTTTTACTTGTTTATGAAGACGCTTTTCAGTGTTATGCAGTAGTTTGAAGTGGAAAAGAAGACATGGGAAAGTGACAATCAAGGTTTTGATGCAGCAAGGATCGGTCACTTCTAAACCACATTGACAGGAAATAAGCAGTCCATACTCCTTTGCCAGTTACCAGGGTCATAATCCTCACCTAGGTAGCACAGAGTGACAAAGCAGCTAAAGATCAAGGGTTATTTTTCATTTTCTGACAATACGCAAAATTATTTAATGTGATTGAGTAGATCAAATCTGAAGTATCAGAAGAGGGTTTATGTTTTTTCACTGTCAGCTTCCAGCTGAAAAATGTACCCGGTAAATATATATGTTGTGCTAACTAGGAATAGATTAGACTGCAAGTACCATTGTACCTCCAACATGAAGGAATTTTTTTTCTAGTCTTCTTTCACTTTTGACACTAAACTTGTGTTTTACTGGACAATATTGGATGCTGAGTGTGGATTTGCCTCTTTTAGTCATTAGGAAGTTATCAGTCACTGTCAAACTGTATATATAACTGCAGGGTATCGAGCTGCTGTCACTAGTGCCACCGTTTCTCAGCCAGAAGAGGGGGCAGCCCAGGTTCCATTGCTTTCCTTACACAAAAACATTTAAACAGACTTCAGTCTTCCAACAGCTTCCAGTTTGCCAGGCTCTTAGTTTTCTGAAAAAGGCTCAAAAACCTTTTTTTGAATCAAACCAAATACTTATTCCTTAAAGAGGACAGAGAAAAGGAACAGATAAATGAGCCAGCCATGTGGTGGGGCTCCATTTTAGCCCTTGCTTCCAGCAGCAACTCTACTGCTGATACTGCTGGAGGGGTTGCAAGGAACCATGACCCCGCTGCCTGCACTGGGGAGGGTGGGGGGAGCCTTTTTCCTGAAGCCTCCAGCTAAACACTTTCATGCTTCAATAAACATTTATAACTGTAGTTATACAGAGTGCAATAGTGTCAACAAAATAATTTATCACCTCCCCTCTCCTCTTATCAAGACTAACGCACAGCCTAGTAGTAATGGCACTCCCAATGGAGGTGGGAGGTATGACCTGGTTTGACTCATTTGGTTGATAGATACAGTTCAATTTGACAGCTATAACCAGGAGCTGAATCTTCAGATCTTAACCAGTGGTTACTAGGTGAAAGCAGACTGAGTATACATGAACAGCATTAGCTATTGCTCCTTTTGGTTTTGTCATGAATGCTCTATGTTTTGCTTTCCTTATATTTGTTGCTGCCTTTGTTACAAATGCCTGAATCGGTAAAAATTTGAAATGTTTATCTTTTTATTCAGCCCTAACAATACATGCTTTTATTTTTTCAGTTGCAAGGACACACATTTATGTCATCTACTTCTACAATCCCAACAGCATGCTGTACACTTACTTTACAAAATGTACAGTATTACAAATTGTAATGTAATCCTAGGATTGAATCTGTTTTTTGTCTCCCTCCAAACTCCTTCAATTCTGTGCTTACAACATTTTTAATATATTTTTCTGCCAGATAGGTAAATTACTACCTAACTATTAAAGCAACATATTTTTTTCCCCCTCTTTTCTTTGTCATTTGTAATAAGCATTGATTATGTATGAAGCTTCTGGTTGATCTCTGGTGGCAAGATGGCTCATTCCTGTCCCTCAGTTTTTCCTGCTTCTCCAGCTGAAGAGGTTAGGGGCTGGGGATGGCAAGGAAACAGAAGCAGTGTGACTCAGAGTCCTCTATCGAACTGCACAAACTTGTACAAGCTTCAGCACTTAATCTAACAGCCTCACGAGCCTGATGCAGCTTGTTATGAAGTGAGGAAAAACATCTCTGTGCTCCATACAGATCAGTGCTGGCTCTCCTGAGCGTTAATAAGACAATGATTATTCTAAGCGGAGATTATGTCTATAGCAAACCTTGGCAGCACAGAAATCTTTGGGGAGTGACAGATGTAGGGTCAAGAGCATGCATGCGTAAACACTGATACAACTATGGTAAAGACTTTTGCAGTATCAGAGTGAGCAGTACTTCAGTGTTTGTTCTTTTCTCCTTTGCAGAGACTTCTATCCCCTTTCCTCCCTGGTGCCAGTGATGGAAATGCTTGTAGCCTCCTAATCTTGTCTCAGGCTGTGGGTGGGTTTGGATGCGAGTCAGTTTCTAGARAGCAGTGGCAGCTGCAACCAGGGAGAGGCCTCAGGCTGCTATTGCCTGCCTCTGCGTTAGTGGACACCTTTTTACTGTCATCCCTGCTACATCACCTTCACCATATTCAGTTCAGCCCTGGCTCAGATTTGCTGGTGTTTCTCCAAATACCCCTCTAAGCCTCTTCCTCTTCCCTCCCAAAGCTTCCTATAGAAATACTGACTGATTGCAGTGGTTTTATATGAGACAAGAAATACATTGCTATAGAGCCTTCCAGCAATTTCATTTATAGCAGTGCAAACACTCTGGTAATTTTGTGTAATAAGTTACTGGTCCAGACTACAATATCTTGCACTTGTTAATGTTGGAGAAAACTCTTCTTGCTTGTAAAGCTTTTCTGAGTCTTGCCCAATCTTCTTGGCTCACTTTTGATACATTTTTAAAAAGATGCTCTGTCACACTGGGAAAACTGTCTGATAGGAAAGTCCCTCCTAATGTACTTTGTGTTTGTGCCCTGAGACAGTAGATTTATAAACAATATTTTAGATACATTTCAGCCTTTTTCCACCACACATATTCTCATCAAAAAGGTCAATGAATGTTCCTTGTAAACTTTTGGACTAAATTATGGTATAAAATAATAAGTTTCACAGTTATAAAGAATTTTGTTCATCCGTTTTAAACATGTTGTGATCACGTCATGTGAATTAGTCCCCTCTTCCTGATTTGTGAAAAAAAGTGAACAATGTACACTTTTCAGTGTTTCTGATTGGATTTATTATTCATCTTGGATCCCTTTTTTGGAAATCATGTTGCCACACGGAAGAATCTGAAAGTATTCTCTCAATGTACCTAATAGTTTTGTGTTGTTTTAACCTTTCTAGGTTTACTCCTGTCTTTATTCTTCCTCATGTTCTGTCTTTGTTTTTGCACGGAGCTAATAGTTTTTATTTGCTACCTATAGCAACCCACAGCTCTTTCCACCTGTTACAGTTGATCTAGAGTCCATAAATACCAATTTGGTGGTCAATACTCCTCTGGAACTTGTATTGGTCAACAATGAATCCCACCTGATGCCACGTTTCCTGCTTACCCGACCTGTTATCTTTGGGTCTCTGAAATGCCTCCATCTGCCTTAGTCTAAATAAGATCGTGTCATCTGCAAACATTTGCCTCTTCTTATTTATTGGCCTTTTCAGGCTTGCTAACACATTATAGAGTGGTCCAGAAATCAGTTATGTTTTCCCCTGTAAAAAGWTTAGAATTTTCAGAGAAGCCTTGAATCCCAAGTCATAACAAAAGATCACATGGAAGGAATGGATGTCAATCTTGATTTGGAAGATGTGAAAGAGCTTGAAACTGAATTGTCCAATTCATCAGGCAGAGGCACTGTTTCTGCTAGAGAAACTGGGAAATTAACAGATTTTTTCCTGTTTGAACAGTGATTACTGTTCAGTCTGCCCAGGCAGGTATCTTTGCACTCTGCTCAGCTCCACAGACAGTACAGTGGCAATCTGCAAGCAATACCGAACTAGGAAGAACTGAATGAGCACTGGAGGAACAGGTGATCTCGATGAAATGGAGAAACAGACTGAAAAAAATGTAATTAAATTGCAACTAGATACCATTAAACAACTGCACATATACATGGTAAGGACCAGAAGGAAAGGATCTGAAGGTTATTATACCAAAAAGCCAGTCAGTTCCTGTTGTGGAAGAGGCAAACATACAAATAGGAGAACAACCTGCAAGAACAATAAGCAGTCCTCCTGCTCTACTTGGTAAGGCTTTAGCCAGAACAATGTTCATGTTGCGCTGCTGTTTTTTTCCTGGAAGGTCTTCATAAAGTTGAGACAGAGGGAGACCAATCAGAATGAAGTCTAGAACTGGCTTTGTTTAGCCCGATGAAGAAAAGACAGAGTGAAAAYGGACAACAGTTTGCAAATGCATAAAATGCTATTGCTAAACAGAAGGAAATAACATCTCCCATGCCCGTGTGACTAGTTGAAYAAAATAAGAGTCTAACATTAGAACAAGGGAGAAGCAAGTTGTATGTTAGGAAAAAAGAATCCCTTCTAACAGTGAGCACCGGGTGGGATTGCTGGAGCGGCTGTGAAGCCACAGGATTCCTATAAAACAAATGTCTGTTGTGAATTTCTTGGGGCATGACATAGTTGGGATTCGTCTTTCCCAATTTTGTCTGTCAAAAAGCATTCACCGTTCAGTTTATCACCTGGGAAGCCTTCACAGTCGGTGGAGACAGACTTAACACCAGAGGCAATTTATCTTATCCTAAATGAGGTATCTAGACTAGGTAGGTTGAGGGGGCGTGCCCTTGGTTAACACAAAAGCAGTTTGGAGGCACCATACAGTTTTGGCTGTGTGACTGACTTCTGTGTTGGTTTTTTTTTACTGGTTGTAAGCCAAAGGAAATGTGTGATACTCTTTAAAAAAGCATTATATCCTGCTTGTTCAAAATGTCTACATCTTTAGAGCTGCATCACTGACATATGGAAAGATTGCTAAATTTTCCTGTGAGTGAATGGAAAAAATGCATGAGACTATAGTTTGAACCAGTTTTTGTTCATTTAAATGATGGTTCATCCACTTATCGAAATAACTGAGGAGCTCCTGATTTTTCAAAATCTGTAGCATACAGCTTTCTCTGAAAGACACAGTTGTAACAGCAATGTTTCGTTACATGCTAGTTGCTCCTGTTTTGGAAAGCTTAACTTGTGCAGGCAGAGAGAAAAGCTCTAATGGAACCGTTGTGACTGTCTACGCACCAAAGAAAATGAATAGTTTAAGAGAACAACTTACAAGCACTCCATGAAAAGATACTAAGTCATGTATTGTGCACTTACAAAGCCTATCTGCATTCAGAAATGCAAACAAAGGCTAACCTCCTTGAATGGTTTATTCTCCATGAGTGATTTGACTGCCTTTAATAATCAGTGCAGAAAAAACCCAACACAGTAAGAGAGATACTGTATGAAGGAACATTGATCGTGAGCAAAGAACAAAAAATCCAGAAACAACTTTCACCCTGTGAGTTGACTTTGTAATGTTGGTGTAAATATAATGACAACATCTTAACTGATATTCACATTAAGTAACTTCCGTTTGCGAGCAGTTCAGGTAGGAGATTAAACCAGGAAGCATTACATGTATATGACCATTGTATATGAAATTTCTTAGCTTAGAGAAATACAAACACTTTGGAAAGAAAAGGCCATATACGTGGCGGTGTTATCCTTCCCCTGGCATCATGCTAATTATTATTGATGGATTCACTGGGAGTAAATCTGGACCCCAGATACAAAAGAAAAACATAAATAATAGAGTACAAGTGCCCTTTTCTTTTCCTTTTTCCTCCCCAAGCCAGGCTGTTCAAACAGGTTTGCAGTCCAACAGCTACAGTGCATGTTAATGAGTGCTGAATCCATCCAGCAGTCACTCTTATATCCCATTTCAGGTTAATAACAGAAAAAATTTCCCTTTTACCAGTAGTAAGTTCACACATGGCTGATGTGGGAGTAGAGGGAATACGTACTAACTTCCGAACTGCCAATGCACAGGAGCTATAAGCTGTCAACTCTCTCTCACATCATCCACCTACAACAAGAAAACCTTTGAAACCATTGAAGCTTTGATTAAAGCATTGATCTAAGCCAGCAGAAATAGAAGATAAATTAAGTGTACCTGAAAATAATTACTTTAGAATTAGCTTGACATTCACACAGCTAAACTGGAAAGAGACACTTTCTTCAGTATAGAAGTGAAACAGAAAATTAGATTTCACCCAGGCAGAAAAAGATTCAAATTCAGGAATCTAGAAAAACATATGCTTACAAAATTGACCATGGGTATAGTAACTGATCTTGGACAATTGCAGTGTAATTGGTTGTCATCCCTTGAGGACTTTGTCCTAAAGTTACAAATAAAATCCTACTAGACCAGTGACTTGGAAAAATGTCATTAGGGCTTATATTTATGGTGATAAGGTTTGTGCAAGATTACGGCTAAAATAGGATAGGTTACGTACCTTATGTAATGGCATAAAAACTTCCTGGGATGGTGAACCTCTAACAAATTGGAAGGGACATGCTCCTTGGAAAATCACTGTGGCAATTTTGTCTACTGACACATAAAACCAGCTGTAAATCAATATGAAGTGGATTTTTATTTTTTTTTAATTAGGGAAAGAATCAAATCATAAACATTAACATCATAAAGTGACCTACACATGACATCGTTGATATAGTAATAGGTGGAAGGCAATATGTAGGCAGAAACACATGATAAGTGTTGGCCTTTGTAATGTACAACACGTTACCCAAAGGATGGGAGAGATGAACTGCAACTGCAGCTATCTGCACTTGAAAGATGCTTTTGTTTTTCTTTTAGCAATACGTTCAACAGGCAAAGAGCGACACACTAAAAAGTCATGTTTGACTATAAACGACTTCTATGGTGTCTCACACAGTTTAATACAGGGAAACTACAAGATACCACAAAGCCATGGAAATTTAAATGATGATAAAAAAATGCCAGTCACACCATTCTTTATAAAATCAAATCATGTATAGTATAAACTAACATCCTGGGATCATTAGGGTTGAGATTCATCTGCTATAACTTTGGACAGCTTTTCAGAACTATCTGATCTATATTAGATGATACCCACATTCAGATGAGAAGAATCTAACTCTGAGATTCTCCCTTTCTCTACCTGGCAATAAAAGGAGTCTAGACAGCTAACAGTACATTAGACATCTACAGTGCAATGTCTACAACTGCATTATTGCAATGCACATTACAATGTTGCAAAAGTCTACATGCAATATCAGGTGAATGTCAGTCTAAGAAAGTTTCTCTGAATTTGGTAATTTTAGAATTGCTTGCATTCCCTTAATATTAGCAGAATGTCTATGGAAACCAGCGTGAAAGCAGGCCTCTTCCACCTCAAAAGTTTGTATGTGTCAACAGAAAGCAGAATACTTTTATCTTCAATTCTCAGCACACCATACAATCTGTAAGGGTGTATCTATGGGAAGGAACAATGGCAGAACACTGCAGGAAGCACAGCACGCGGACAGTGCCTTCTGCACAAGGAAAAGCCTATTAGCTCAGGCAAAGCATAGAACTTACGGGGCTGCCCAAAGCAGTAGCCCCAAAGATACAATATTGCCTTCCATATATGTAGTTTGAACGAGCAGTACCTTTGCAGATTTTACTTTGTGTTGTATTGAGCAGCATAAGCAAGTACTGATTATCAGAGCTTAGTACCTGGGAGATACATCAACTGTTTCAGAAATATCATCTCAATTTCAGAAGTGAATAAAAGAAGAAAAAGGGGGGGTTCCCTGCAATCATATGGGGTAAATCTGTGAGTAAGCTTTCTTACATCTGCTGTGTCAGTACATCAGGATCACAGAGGAACATCATGAACACCAAGCTGAACTAGAACACTGCTTATGAGACACAGAATTACTATGGCCTGTGCAGATATTTTGGCATTCCAGACCCTGAGCAAGCTGTTGCACTGTATGAAAGAGCCCTTCCACCCAGAGATTCTCTAGTGAGCTAATAGAATTAATTTTAACTATTACTTAACTAATAGTAAGTAATTAATTAACATTCTTAACTCTTTCCTGTGAAACAGTGTCTTACATAAACTACAGTTTGCTCATTTAAACTTAATCTATATGGAGAAAGGTCAAACAGGTCTGTGTGGACCAGAGATCATAATCCACTGGATCAAGTCATCACCACTGTTTCAGCCTCTGTGTGTAGGCGGACCAAGTGTGTCATGGTATCAGCATCCAAATATAGTTGTACAATCTACATTCTCAGAAGGTATTAGCATCAATTCCAGATGTTCATATAACACCACAGAGGATGCTGTCTCTTATGTGCTTATTTTGACACATCTGCCAGGCAATTTTTATGTGGTGTTTTCCATGAATAAGAATATTTGTGCAAAACATATAACACTACCGAAAACTGTGGCTTATTCTCAACTTTGACTCTTGATTTATAGTTAGTATTTTTTCTGTATATCATGGTGTGTTATTTCCATGCCTTGCAAATCTGAAGGTGAAATGGTGTCCACTTGTGGATGGCTGTCAAGTCATAGCATTTCTTGCATTTTACCTCAAGCTCACTAAAGCTGTTAGAGGTTTAGAGGGTCGTAGCAATGCCTGCTAAGTGACAGTTCTGCAATCTGCTCTTTTACATTCACACAGAAAAAAAAGCCTATTGCAAATGCAGTAGCCAGTATTCCTTGGTAATCATTTGAGTGACATGAAAGCTCAGGATATACATGATACGGGACCTTAATCTTGCAGTAGGTAAATTCCTAATCCATTCCAGGATCCTTTTGTCTGAATGATGACTAGGCTTCTGGAAACATATATCCTGGCTAACTAGGACACTTGCTTGTGTTTGTTGCTGCATTTTTTGTGACTGCTATCCAAGCTGTATTGCTACAAAACAATCAATTCTGTAAAGCAGTCCAGGCTTCTTCTAAAATTATGTACCACGTCAAAACTTTAATCAATCCAAGTATCTACAGAAATGTTGTGTTCTTGTTGTTTATGTTAGTGTTGGATGGTTTATGTTGGCCATGATTTCGGTTTTGCTATCATCTGGCTGTATTCCTTCTGAAGACAGAAGGAGCTTCATGTGATTAACTTAGATTTCTGCAGGCTGGATAATATCTTGATTAAACTTCACATAGTCTGTTTGGGTCCTTGCCATCACTTGCATTTCTGATTGTGTTCTGCCTGAGTTGATGCTGCTTTTATCACGTCATCAGCTCTTTAATACACAGTACCTCCAAAAGTTTTATTGTTCTTTTGCTGAAACTTTTCATTAATTGACCCTAATAGAAAATAAAGACAAAAATGTTTACATCACCTGGGTGCATACTTGAGGTAATTTCTCATCTAAACCAAATTGCATATATCTGACTTTCTTATCCACAAGAATATTCTTAACTGCCTATTTGGCTCCAAATCTGTGTCGATTCAGAAACAGAATAATTCCAACTCAGTATAGCGTTGATAAAAACTAGTGGGATCCAAACAAATGCTAAAAATGTAATCTCTCTAATCATAACAACCCCTAAAAACATAAGACTAATAATAATCCCTAATGCCTGACCAAAACCAAGCAGTAACCGTCATCCTTAACCCTAACCCTAATCCTAAAACTAAACCAAGCCTTAAGCATAACCCTAACCCAAACCCTAAATCTGACCCAAATTTTAAACCTAACCCTAATCCTACTCATCAATCTAAGCCTAACTGCACCCTGACTAAAACACAAAATCTAAACCTAAAGCATAACAGCCTTACCCTAATCCTAAACCCTCACTTAAAAGCTATCCCTAACCCTAAATCCAACCATAATGCTAAAGCCAAACCCAAATCCTAACCCGAATCCAATCACTGAACTCTAACCCAATATCTAAATCTGAACACTAACAGTAAACCGTAGCTCCAACCATAAATGCCCCTAAATCAAACCCTGTCCCTGAACTCTAAACATAAAGCCAAACCATAGCCCAAATCATTGGCTGCAAGCACAGCCATAACTCCTAAACCTAATCCTAACCTGAACCCTAGCTCTGTTCTGCCCAAACCCATAATCATAATTACTACCCTAATACTAAACCTGGCAATAATCCTTAGCCATACCCTGTTACCGTCACCCCAACACTAAATCAAATCCTCAACTTAACATTAAACACAAAACCAAACATAACTCTTACACTGAACCCTAACCCTAATGCTATCCCTAAGTTTAGACTTAGGGCTTTGGGGTTACAGCATGCATTAGGGGATGGGGGTTAGAGGTTAGGGGTTTGGCTTTGGTCTGGGATTAAGGATTTAGGGTTTTAATTATGGGCTGAGTTTTGCTTAGGATAAGGTTTGTAATGGGGTTAGTGGTTGGAGTTTGTGATAGGGTTTGGGGCTTGTGCCAGAGGTTAGGAGCTGATATTAAGATTGGCATTACAGAGTGATTTTCCATGGCATGGGAGATGTAATGGAAGAAGAAATTTTAAATTGAAATGTAAGTAGAATATTCAAAGAAAAAAATGGCAGTAATATCAAATCATTGGCACAAGATAATTTTCACCCAGGCATTCCTAAGAAACTGTAGGGTAAAGTAGCTGAACTAGTAACTCAGGTTTGTAACCTCTCACACAAAACTGCCAGAAGACCAGAATACAGTGCTAATTTTTAATTATATTAGTGGGATCCAGTAACTACAGACCAATACATCTGATGCTTACACAGACAAATCAGTGGCAATCATGATAAAAAAATAGAATTAGAGAAGTCATAGATAGTTGTCAGGCCCTGGGGAAGTCAAGAAAAATTTGTAGAGTTACATTATGTATCATATATCTCTAAAAAAACATATAAAGTGTTAGAGAAGATAGACGTCCTATTCATAAAGTCTATTTAGACTTTCAAAAGGTATTCAACAAAGCTGGTCATCAAATGCTCTTCAGGAAATTATTCTATGATGGGACAAGAAGCAAGTCCTTCACATGACTGGATAATGATTAAAAGGTTGGAATTAATGATCAGTTTTCTGCATATATGGAATCTGCAAGTGGAGTACAATCTGCTCACCATATTCATAAAAGATGTGGAAAGTCTTGATGGATGTTGATGTGACAGAGTTTGATACCTCAAAGTATTTGGGATATTAAAGACAACGACTGAATGTGCAGGAAGGCCTTATGAGACTGACTGATACAGAAGAGTGATGGAGCAGAATAACATTCAGTGTAAAACAGATATAAAATGACATAGAAAGAAACAAACAACTCTAACATTATATGCAGAGTGATTGACTCTGTATATATTCTGAGTGGTAATTGATTATTACCACTTAGGAAAAGGTCTTCAAAGCCCTTCAGAAAAGAAAACAGACTATCAGGCAACTCTGGGGATAAAATCAAATAGAGCAGAAAACATGATAATCTCAATGTACAGGAAATGTGTACCCGTTCTTGGAGTACTCTATATAGTTCCAGTACCTTCTTCTGAAAAAGGACAAGTAGAATTAGAAAACAGAAAAGAATGAGAACGGTAGCCAAACAACTGAAATAGCTTCAGTACAAAATCAAATTAAATAGACTAGTACTCTTTAGTTTGGTAAAGAGAGCAGGGTTATGAACAGCTGTTCAGTGTCTCTTCCAATATAAGAACTAGGTGATACCAAATACAACTAGATTCAAAAATCATGTAAAGAAATATATAGTTAAACTGTGCAAACACTTTGCTGCTGAATGTTGTGGTAAAGTTGACAGTAGTTCAGTAAATGGCTGGCTGATTTGTTGAAGAAAAGTTGATTGTGTTATGAAATACGAAGACATCTTTAACCCAGGAACCATAATTTACCAGAGACTAAGAGAATTTCCGCAGAAGTATAACAAAATATTTCCACCTACATATTCATGGCCACTGGCCACTGTTGGAGACAGGATGCTAGCCTAATTATAGACTTTGATTTAATCTGGAGTGGCACTTCTAAAACTTCAAGTTGATAGAATGGATAAGGAACCAGAGCAGAGTGGATGGATAAAAAGGAAAGAAATAAGTCAATGAAAGCAATAGAAGAATGAAAAATAGGTCGGATCATGGAACAGAGAATAGTGAAAGATGAAAAAGGAACAGGAGAGCAGTGATGGAGGAGAAAAAAGGGAATAAAATACAGCAAACAATACAGACATCCTTCAACACTCATGAGCTCAGACTGAAACAAATGTAGAGAAGAACTGCTGGGGTAAGTAGGGGAACAATGGCATGTATTATCAGAAAAGACAAAAAAAAAATGCAGTTCCACCAAACTAGCTGAAAAGTGAGTAGAGATATGAGTGTTCTACATAAATATGTTCACATACATCAGGAGCATAAGCTGAAGGACAATGCTGTCATGAGAATGAATAGGTGTAAGGTAGCCGTGAATAAATCAGGGATGGAAATTCAGTCAGCAGAGCAGTGAGGCTCTGAAACAGCCTTTGAGTAGGAATAGCTTGGGCTGTTTCCAAAATGATTATAAAATACTGTGACATGTCAAAACAGGAGACTAGAATCAATGAACCTAGTGGTCCATTACAATTCTAGGTCCCATGTTTTAAATACCAGAAAAAAATTTAAGGGAAAGTATTTCACACTTGTCTCATCTTTTTTCTGGGTTGGGTTTATGCATCTCTCTATAACGTAACAGGAACAAATAGATTAATAAAGTGTAAAGCTTGCAGGGACCATTAAGTGACCTAATTTGATGTCCTGTAATCACAGGCCATTACATTTCCCTCAGCTAACTCCCTCTTGAGTGCAATAAACTGTCTTTGTCAAAAACACATCTCCCAGGTAGGTATCTGAGTTCAGCTGAAAGAATTCAAAAGACTGAAAATCCCCCACTGCCTTCAGAACTTTGTCCCTTTGGATGACCATCTGCACAGTTAAACATCTATGCAATATTTCTAATTTGAATTTCTATGGCTTTAATTTTTTACTATGCTATTCTCCATGAGGTTAAAAATCACCTCAGGAACTGATATTTTCTGCCTGTGAAAGTACTTATACAACACAATCAAGTTAACTCAAGTCGTCTTGAAAAGATAAAAAAGAATGAGCTAAGCCATTTGTTGTAAGTCATTTCCTTTAGCCCACAAATACTGTTTGTGTATCTCTTCTAACTTTTGCTATTTTTTCAGCAGTCTTCTTGAAATATGGGTACCGGATTCATTTGCACAATTTCAGGACCAGCCTTCTGTGCTGAAGTTTATATTTTGGAATCATAGGTCTTTCAAAGACAGATATATTGACATGTTACTTATTATTAACCTACAAAATATGGCAAGAGACTGTAATATCAAGGTATCCTTGCTATATGCATCTGTTTTCCTGGCTCAATGAGTGATGATTTTTTGAGAAACCACTGTGAAGATGAGGGGAATTACTGTGAATAATTACTGTAATGAAGTACATTCGCCTGTGGAAATTTCCACATTCAAGAGGCATGAAAGGTAAGTCGACATGTGTAAAGAGAGATCAAATACAGGACACAGATACTGGCAGTGAAGCAAATCTGGAATGCAGACCTGACAAACCTGTTTCTGTGTCTGGGTCCAATATTCTGACCAATTTGCTTTAGCTATTCCACACATGGAGGATTTAAAGTTTAACACCAAATTTACTTATTTCAAGCTCTTTTGATGTTACATTGGATTTTGATTTTGCAGGGGGATACAGCAACATACTGAAATCACAACACAAGTACCAATTATCAGAGTATAGCAATTTCAATGTATGGTTGAATCACAGTACTAACATAATTCTCTATAACATGCTCACCATCACAACACCGGGTATCCTCAGCTGCTGGGAAGGAATATGTGGGCTGAATCCAAATCAAGTCTGTCACTCTCTTCAAAGTCCTTTTTGTTTGTTGTTCAGTTTTTATACTCTGTGTTGGTCACGCTCTATGTTGGGTACTCTATTACAAGTTATGCAACTGTTTCCACTCTTTTGATTAACTGAGGGGCAAACAATTATACAACTGGATGATCCATTCAGCTGATACGGTTGGTTGATTCACTCAACTAATATAGCCAGTTGATCCAGTCCACCATTATAGCTGGCTGATGCACTCAACTGATGCAGCCATTTATCTAGAAGAAAGACAACCCTCCAGTCCCCCTTGTGCTAAGTTCAGCTTTCTTTGCAACAGCCATGACCATTCCCTACACTCCTCCCTGAGCTTCATGAGCATGTCACCCTTCCCATCTCCTCCAGGCCTTCTGCCATTGTAGCAGTTCATTGATCAGTCGCAGTCAGACAGGGCCTGGACAAATGCTGATAAGGTTAGGAACATATGGACTGCCTATTGTTTAATATTGTTTTCTGCTACATGCATCGCATCTGCATTGCAAAAACTATTCAGTCACTAGCTAATTAAATTATTGCTTCAAAAAAAAGGTGAATTACATGTGCAGAATGAAACTTGGACCTGAGGAGATGGCAGATGGACTGGAGTCATAATGCTTGTCTTGTGGGACAAGAACATTAATTCAATCAAGAAAGGTAAAAGGTAGGGGACTGTGATGTAAATCAGGACTACCTAAGGCAGCCTCAAGTCCAAAGTAAAAGTATGTCTTTTATACTTGTGCCATGCAGAGGTAAGTCATCTCAGTGTTCCTTCCTCATGCAACCAAGGATTGTGTTAGCCTTAAATTGCCACAATACAACATGGGAGCTCATACTGAATTGTCTGTCAGTTGTGCTCCTTAAATCCTTTTCAGAGATGCTGCCTTCCAAGCTACCACCTTCCATTTGTTCAGGCAGTCCTACTTATCATGTTCTTTACCTGAAAAGATATATAAATAGAGTAATCCAAATTGTTCCTATCTGGAAAGCTGCTTTCCAATACACTGCCTGCACTAAAGATAGATATTGCACTCCAGGATAGCTGTCCTGGCATGGCAAGGACCACCAAGGAGCCCACACTGTCACACAACTCAGCCTAGCTGTACTTCCATAGGCCATGAGGAGCTCTAATGCCCTTGAAAGCAGCACCAACTTGTGCCAGACTGCCACACCACAATCCAATGGAGCAAAAGGGCACTTGTTTTTGGCTGGTAACAGGAAATCAGAGCCTTTAATGTAAATTGCTAAGTACTAGCAAAAAATATCATAACAGCCGAGATTGGTACCAAAAAGCAAGAGGGAAAAAGATAGATAACTGGAGATAGCCGTGATTTGAAAGTTGTTAACAAAGTAATGAGAAGCTGAAGAAGGAAGATCTAGGAAAACAGGAAAAATATACCCGCCCAAAAATGTATCTTTTTAGGTTGTGGAACTGTTGACAAAGGAAAAGGCTGGAAGAGTGATCAAAAAATTCCTTGCCAACGGAAGAGGAACAAGAGGTACTGGCAGATCTCTTCTGTCTCATATTTTTGTTCCTATGGTTCTGTTCAATACATTCATGTCACATGTGACTGCGTTATATATAAACTGGAATGCAATGACAAAACCAGGTGTCTCTAATTTCACAAAGTATATAAGTCATAATACATTAAGAACATTTTTGTAGAACTTCACATTCCAATTTACCTGAATGTATTACAGAGTTACAACCAAAAGATATGATTTGATTTAAAAGTTCTTTTTTTTCTTCATCTTGCTGTATTTTTAGAAGAGCTGCTTATTTTATTTGTTGTTCAAATAAAATAATAAAATAAAATAGGGAGTAAATTCTGCATAATGGATAAAAACTTTTCTGTGGAAGAATATCGCATGCTAAAATATCACATGCATCAGAAACTCAGACCAAAGATGGTTGAAATGTGTTTTTCTCTGAATATGTGACTATGGAAATAGATGTAACCCATATACCAGGTGTTCAATTAAATGAAAAAAAAAAAATCCTTGATCTTGATTCTACTGCTTTAGTAAATATGTGTTTTTTCTTTACTTGAATTGGGACAGACAGCTAGACACCTTCTTAAATATAGTAAACTAAACTAAATAAATCAGTAAACAAACATGCATACATGTAACAACTTAAAAGCAAAATAACCAGATGACAATATAGTCCATTTCTAGGAGTGCAGTTTTAGATGACATGAAGATTTTAACATTTTACAAAGAAGTATACATGCGGCTCACTCACAGAGTATCAAATCTGCTGAACAGAAAATTGGCTAAAATTACTACATCAGACTCAAAAGGATATTGTTGGTCTGTTGTGTAGCAGAATCCCCAGAAGAAATGCAGTTTAGTGATTTGTTTGGTGTATTTAACAAGCTGGTAGAAATCTACTATTACAGAACGCGCTGGATTCTTGAAAGCACAGCAATATTGAGCAGTGCTGGATATATGGACTAATCTCAGTTCTCCTATAGGACTGAACTCCAATTCAGGAAAGCAGGACTTTCTGTCTAGAAAGTACTGCAGTGTTTCTATCAATCAGTATATTAGGCTTCTCACTCGTAAATCATCCACTAAATACAGAAAAATAAACAACCCAAAATGGTGAATTGTTAAGAACCTGGAGCAATTCTAATAACAGAGAGAGGCTGGAAATGCTGTTGTCTTGTACAGTGGCTAGATAAGAAGCCTGTGAGGGACATTTACATAAAAAGAATAGGTTTTTGTCTCTAAGCAAAGTATTCCTCTCCTGACTTTTTTCTCACTATCTGGTCACCTTTACACATTTTTGTAAGCAGTTTGCTCTGTTTTCAGTGTGCCGATTCACAAAATGAAGCCCCGCTCACTGGACTGCAGTAAGCAGCTGGTTGCACCAGCAGCTGGATTCATTTCCAGTTCCCTGAACCAAGCCAGCTCACTGCACAGCTATGCAAGCCCCAGCGACAGCAGCACAGAGAGGGAGGAAACGAGCAGCCATGAGGAGGAAGGTGGTGTCACTCCCTGTCTCTGTAGCTCGTGCTGCCAGCTAGCACACACATACACACACATACAGCTGTCCCGGTGTCTGCGTACCAAGCATCCAAGGCCCTCCTCTGATATAGCACAGCTGCATAACCTGGACCCAGACTGCTCAGAAAGAGCTGACTGCAGACAGGTAAGAAAGTAAATGTTACAGACAGAGACAGGATTGCTGAGACAGAATCAGCAGTAGCTCAAASTTTCAAGGTCGAAATCACCAGTATGGAAAGATGCAAGATCCAAAAGAAGAAAACAAAACAAAACAAGGCTAATCAGGATGGTCAGTCTAGTTGGGACCTCACTGGGAATCATCAGGTCATCAAGTGGAGTTGTCAGGGTTGCCAGTTTTGGCTGGAGCTGGTGTAAGACAGCAACTCAGCAGCAACTACTTTCCAGCGAAAAAACTCTTCCCCTCCTGCCTGGCCAGCAAAGACTCTTCAGACACCTCATCAAGGTGGTGAGCATGCTCATGTTTAGCCTAATAGCTCATCACACCCTGGCTATCTTTGGTGTGTGTGTTAGCCAGTAAATAACTGCTTTATACTTTTGTCCTGCTTGCAGATTCTCTTTGCACTGGGCTAAGGATCCTGAACAAACCAACTCAAAGAGGGGCCATAACAAAGGGTGAGAAACAACATCTTTTGGCAGCGGTGGAGACTGCACCATATCAAGTGGTTGCATAGCTATGGCTCAGTCTGTGACATTGCTTAATCAAATGCCTGTTTACTAGAAAACATAAGGAATTCATTACTGTGGCACAACATGAATACCAGCATGCAGATGTGGCTCTGCATATAGCCCTGAATTCCAAGTAAAGGAATTATACAAGGTAAAGACATTACTATATTTCTTGGCTCAGCATCAGACAACATATTTCCTAATATCAGATCTCAGTTTTCTCCACCTTGTATTAGTGTCTTAGTGCTTTGCCCTGCCAAATTCTATTTTGTTTATCTGTTGAAGATAAACAGCATTGAATGCATGTATATTTTTAATAAGATGCTGCCAAAATATTTCTTGCTGAGAAGCTGAATAAAAAGTACTGGGATCATGACAGATGGTAATTTATATAGCTCTGTCAAATAAGTAATGCCCAATTTGCTGCTTTCTGTATATGAATCATTTTCTTCTGTTGATTACATTTGCATTTGTTCACAATGTGGAAGCTATATGTTAGCATAGCAAGATTTTTTGCTCTTCTTTACCAGAATGTCAGCCTTGATTCTTTTCTGGGAAACTTGATATTAATTGGAGATATTCAAGTATCTTCACTGATTCTTGTCTCTCCCTGTCTTTTCATAGAAGACATTCTGGCCTTTGAGTCTGTAATTTTGTACAGAAAGAGCAGAGCTAGCCACTACAGTCACATTTCGGGTAGCAATGGCTGCCCAAGGAAAGAAATTTGACACAGCCCCAGGATATTTCAACAGCCTTTTGTAGAACTTCTTATCTCCATCCTAGGCATGGATCAACAGGCAGCTGTAGTACAGATGAGGGAGTGGGAGTGGATAGACTATGAGCAGTAGCAAGACTGAGAAACTCTTTGCTCACAGATAGTTCTACGGTAATTGAGCACCTAAATGCCTCCTTTCCTCCTGCTTCTTTTCTCTTCCTCTCCAGCAGCATGCTTATTGTGATGCTATTAAGCATTTATATCTACAGTTCACATTTGTTAGAAACCCTCCTGTTGGAAGCTTAGTTATGTTGCTGACTGCTGCATTGGTAGGAGGCGAGGAAGGCCATAGAAGGATCATATAGTCTTCCTTTAAGGTCTGTTCAAGAATTTGACTATACAGGTACTCTGCAGAGCATCCCAATGGAGCTACATTGCTGCAGCAACCCCTAAGGAAAGAGCAGAGGGTCCAAGGACCAGCATGTTATGTAGAACCAGCTTCTGCAGGAAATTGGGCCAGGGGATCAAAGCCACAGGTACATTTCAAGTCTGGCCTACATTGTTCAGAGTGTGTGATAATGCTGGGTGTCTTCAGGTTTCTGTGAAGGCCGTGGCTAGTATAGTCCAAAATCTGTTGTATGAAGCCTTTCTCCCTTGTATTCCCTTCCATCATATGAAAAATGCACCTTTCCCCACCTCATTGTCATAAATTTTCAGCTTACCACTTGTAATTCTGCCTTGACAGTCTCATATCTCTGAGTGACAATAGATATGAGTCACACGAATCTGTTGTACCCAGCTTCATGAACTTCTCAGAACCTGCACGTTGTGCCAATTTATGTCGCTTTGGGTGACTGGATAGATGAAGGTAATGCATTCCTGTCATTGCCTTGATGCACAGTGGTAGATTGCACACCATTTGCACAAGCAGGGCTCTTGCCCATGAAGGCTTGTCAACTCTCTCATTGGATCGGGTCTCTTTCAGTGCTCTAAGCCCAAAGGTGTTAGTGGAAGTGTTTCTTCCACATCTTAAGGAAAGATTTCACCTGTTTAATCTCCCTGTACAGTCTGAATCTGATTCTAATGCATTGGGCTGTGCAAATACATTTATGTTTTTAAAAAAAAGAACTCGGAAAGGACGTAAACCTTAGAAAAGAGTCCAGCTGGCTGCTTCTGTCTGGGACAGAACTGTGTCTAACAAACTACAGAAGCCAGACAGATAAAAGTGAAGAGTACACAGCTATGCATGAGGAAGTGAAATATCTAGGACCATTATGTGATATTCTTTGATTAGAACATATAAGTGGAGGATAGAAAAAAAATGAAATATGGTAACAAAAGCAGCATGAATAAATGCTTGTACATTTCCTGGCACTTCATAAAAAAGTTAAAAACTGTTTCTTCTGAGTGTGAAAGAAATTTTATTTTTTGAATTCTGGTAATCCACTAGGAAGTGGTAGAGAAATATTTTGATGTTAGGTAAATACTTTCTTTTACCTGAAGTGGAATGCTTTTCTTTGGTTCTGAGCATGCTTTGATATGTAAAACATTCAGAGATAAATTAATAAGCAAAATAATTTTAGATCAAATTAACTAAACATTTTGTGGTTTGTTTTTTTTTTTCCTTCACTGAACATGCTTAGATATAAAGAAAGTTTCCATTCTTCCCAGGAAGGCATCAGATACCTTTAGAATATTTCAGAAAGAATCAAGCAACTTTGCCTTTATGTTGGCTGTGTGTTAGGCAGTGCTCTAAACACTACCTTATTCTGAGATGAGCGGCTTTCTCTTTCAATAGAGATGTAGGATATGCTTATATGAACCACTTCATAGGATTAATAACAGAAAACGCAAATGGCAAAAAAAGGAGAAAATAAATTATTTGATTACTGACATTTGATATGCAGGTAAGGCTTCAGGCCACAGCCAAAAAGTTACATTAATCCCAAGCTCTTCTACCCAATGTATTTCAGAAGATATTTTTGAATGTTACCCAGAAGTTTGAGAAACAATTCCCAGTAGAATTCTACAATTCCATTAGTAGAACTAATGGAAACTATGCCTCCAATTCTGCTGCATTGCTTTGAAGGTCTCGGTCTCTGAATTATCAAAAAAAAAAAAAAAAAAAAAAAAAAAAAAAAGATTTGAGCCATATTTCCAAAGAAACTACAATTATCACCACAAGCTCAGTTTCAAAGTTGAGAACAAAGATGGGACTAAGTATTTGGGTAAAATTTTCAACTAATCCTAATCTTTAATAAGACAAGTTTCTAACAAACTTTTGGGATTTTTAAAAAATTAATCTTTATGGATTTCAAAATATGCATCAAAAAACCACAAACTTTAGAGACCAGTGACTTCAACACCTATTTCCCTATAGAGACTGGGCTCCTCACATTGCAATGATTCTTATGTCTGTTCTGCATAACATTTTTTCACAGCATGTAATTATTTTGCAAAAAAACCACATTCAAAATATCTAGGGAACAAATACCATTTCAGCAGAATAAAACCTCACAAAAAATGCTCCAGAAACTAAAATGTTGCCATATGAGCAACACCGGAGAAAATTCTCTCTTCATCATAAGCAGATACCAGAGAAATATTTGAACAAACTTTGTCATTTACCCAGTGTTCGGGTCCTTGACCTTAACAATTCTTATAATGACTTGGCATTAAGTTACAACATTCCAATTACTTTGGTTAGTCCACTCAACTAGATAAACATATAAGGACAATTTGTGTGTCATTTGTCTTCAAGTGAAAATTTACATTTCTTTCATGAGGATTATTACTTTTTTAAATTAAAATAACTTCGTGCATGTGAAAGTACTACTTGTGTTGTCTCAGATGAGTAATTCAAGTTTCCTGTCTTATTCTTTTCTTTTACTGACCTTTGCCACATCTCTTTCAACATTATACCTGACATCCCTCCACTAATGAAAAAGATTAATAATTTAAAGGAGTTTGGGTTTGTCAGCTCAGGAAGTCAGATTTTTTTGCTGAGTTAGCATAATGTATGCTGAATTACTACTTCCACAAGCTCATTGGAATCAAGACAAATGAACAGAAGCACATTCTGAACATTCATCATTCTTCTAGCAAGCTTCAGCCACGAGAAACTGTTTAGTATGGACAGAATGGTTACAATTAATTTTTATATATTTGGTTAAGCTTAATAAGCCCTTGCTTCATAGCATAGTGTGACCGCCTCTGGAATTAAGAAATATTTAAACGTACTTACAAGATGGATGTCAAATATGAAAACAGTAAACCTTTCATCTTTGCCTAGTAGTGTCATCTACGGCAAGTTATAGCAAGGGTTTATTTGCCCTTGAAAGCATTAGTGTCCCCTCCACTAGACACACTGCACTTTTGAAACTAAAATGAAGAGCACCATTGGACAAACCATAACATAGCAAGGAAACATTTGTTGACATAAAGATCCAATATGATAGACTATTTTCCTTGGCCGAAACTCCAAAACCACTATTTGTTTTATTGTACTTTTATACGTTTTTCTTTCTGAAAATGTATGTTTCTTCCTTATATTTGTAGCTTCAGTCATATAGTTTGAAAAAATGCAGTGCATCTTGTTGCGCCATGATCTATTACTTGCTTCTGTAGTTGCTTCCATAAATATGACTGTAAATGTATGTTAACTTAGCACCTTACAAGAATTATGAACAAATTTCACAGTGGTACACAAAATGAGCAAAACTCACCTGATGAGTTCTAGTGGGTTCTGATGGAAATGACACTTACATGTTCAATTTCAGGTCAAACTGCAGTATGAGGAGTACAGAAGCTACAGAAGGTGGAAAAGAGGAGTAAGCCTGAAAGTCATTGTATTGCCCATTTTAGACAATAATTAGACCATCCAAAGCTTACAGGTGCTAGCTGAATTGAGCTACCTGGGTGGGTGCTTGGTTCTCAGCAGAACCATTCCTTCTAGATGCTGCAGTAATGGACAATTTACCATGAAGCCAGCAGTTATTACATGCTAAGTCTTCCAATGTGGTCTTTAAACTCCTAATTAATAATCAATTAGAAATTGCTCTAAAGTCAGGAGGAAGTATACTGTATCTCCCAGATGCTACTGAATTCTAGATTGTACCTTCCTACAGTAATCAATTTTTTGTACCACACTGTCTCTTTAACCAATGAAATTAATGTATTGTCAGGGAAAAAGGGGGACACAAATAAAAATATTTGCGACTAGTGCATAGCGTCCACATCGCTATGGTTGTGCGGTATCAAGATCAATTACCTTTCTTTCTTCTGGCCAGAAGCCGCTATGTGATTTATAAAGCAGTTTACTAACAGGTTGAGAAGAAAATATTTACAAAATATGAGACCACAAAAGAAAAACTGCTGTGAATAATGGAATTCCTTTAAAGTGATTTTTTTTTTTTATTATCATCTTGTTCTTAGGTACATTCATATGGAAATAAAATTTCTATCTCTGCCCATTAACACCATAAACCACATTAATGTCCAGGTATATATTTCAAAGATAAACATCTGTGTAGTATTATAAATTAGGTCACTACTACAGTGATAAAAGTGTCAAGCATTTACATGCCTTAAATAAATCAACATGCCAATGGCATTTTTTTTCATCATTTCTTTTGTGGCAGAAAAAAAGTCAGATGTTTTCTCTGTTTACATTGGGCTTCCAGTTTATCTGAGTGCAAATGGGTCTCCAAACTTGCCCGTTGTGCTTGCAATTCCCTTGTTTTCTTTCACTCACATTGTAGGTTTCCTACAGACACTGAAAGCAAGATCTAGATACTACTTAGATCTTGTTGTACTATGCCCAGTCCCACAGCTTGCTTCTCTAAACATCTCTTAACATCCTCAGGGGTGGAGTGCTGGGGTAATTCCTTCTCAGTTTCCCAACTCACCGCGTTGATGCAGCATCAGACAAACCTCTCCACAGACGGGATCTGTGCAGTGTGCTGTGGGAAAATCCATCCAGGGTGCATCCGATGCTGCACAAAGGTGGAGTTCCCAGCATCTGGAGTGATGTAAGATTTAGTTGCTATCTATATTCCTTTTTTTATTCTATCATCTTATTAAAATCTTATTAAAACAGCTATCTTATTAAGCCATTTGTTGCAGGCCTTTGTCATTGACCTCAAGAAAGAACCTGCACCGTCTCTCTCTCTCTCTGACCCCCCTGTCCCAGTGCACAGCAGCTGCAATCTCTGCATAAGCATTTGTGAAAGTGGCTGCAGACGGAGTTCTGCTTCAGAGCAGTGCTTGTGAGCTGCCCTATTTCCTGCCTTCTTCCCTCCTAGTGTGCACACAGTACACTAAAACCGCCCATGTTTGTAATTTTTAAAAGACTAAGAAAAGGGCAAATTTCAGTCCTCATTTGAATTTTCTAGTGATATGAGTCCTCTTTCCAGCCTTATGCTGAAAATAAACAGGGCCCTTATTCATTAGGGCTGAAAGTGGAATTTAAAATCTTCAGCTAGCTATTGGAGGGTTCTCCTTTTTTATGATTACAGGAAACAGGAGATGCCTAGCTAGAGTTCACACCCCAGAACTATCTGAAGTACTTAAACAATTAAAATAGTGTAGACTGTGTTTCACAGTTTTATAGGGAAGTGCATCCAGATGGACTGTAGCTTGGCAGGGGAAAACAGCAGACAAACTGAAAAATAAAAATAGAGGCTGAGAAGCAGCAAATAACATCTCCAAACCAAAGATAGGGCTTTTTTTTTTTTTTTTTCTTCTTTTCTCTGAGTAGCTTCAAACTATTTTCTCAAATAGAGAGCATTATTTCTGGCACGCTTCCTAATTAACTTCCTTCTTGGGAATATTCCTCCAAGGATATGACTGTGCAATGATCATTAGCCTGAATCTCCGCACAAAGCATGGTGTAACCCAGACAACTGAAATAAAGTCCCTACACAGTGCAAGGCTTTGCTCTTTCTGACGGTAGTGACTATGTTGTAGCTGTGGGGTAGAACACCAGTGAAAGGATAAGTACAGGTGGTTCATACTCCTACCCAGTGGGCTGGGGGTGATTTTGGCCAAGAAGGACAGGAAAGAGGCAAAAAGTGAGATGGACTCAGCAAAACTTAGTAGTATATGTTTTCGCTCCAGGAGTTCCCTCTTTTAATCCCCACCACTCCAGGACAGTTCTTGATGTGTACCATAACCTCCCTGTAAATCTTTGCATCCTCAGAACATCTCCTCTCAGGGCTGCCGAAGACTTTGCACCACCTTCCCCACAGTCGCTCTTTTATTACCACTAGTGGGTAGCACAGCAGAAGTCCAAATGGAAATAGAAGGCAGTGTCCCCCTTTCCAAGTCACTGCCACATTGTTAAGTAGTTATAACACTGCCAATTTTAACAGCATGAAATGTAGCAAAAAATGAATTCCACATATGCACAAATTTGGCTTTTGTTGTCCATGCCTTACAGCCTACTCCTTCTTAAAAATAACTGGGGGTTTAGTGTCGCTAAGGGTCAATACAGCTTTCTTTTTGCAGAACAATTGTCCAGGCCGTCCTTGCAATCTGCTTTCAATCTTCCCAGATGCCACATGTCTCAAAGTACCACGGAATTTATAAGCAATATCAAATTCTGAACAATTTCAGAACATTGAATACTCCTTATTATAAATTGCATAAGGGAGGTAAGGTTCCCTCACCCAAGGCCAGGTGTATCGGTTCCTTAGAGACTAAATAAATGACACACAGACCAGGTTAGATAGATCCATTGTCAGGATGAATTCATGGGCTTGATTCTTCTTTCATGATATAATTATACAGCTTCTATTCATTGCAGYGGTTAACCATTTGCCCTTGCACCTATTAAAACGCGCATTGACATAAGAACTCAACTGCAACTGTATTTAGGGGAGCAGAAAGGGAAAAAAGAGGAGAATTATTCCGAGCTCAGCAAGAGCCAGGAGCCACTATCTCAAATGGGGCAAGATTCTGCTATCAGCTCTGCAGTGACACTTTGTATGTCTAAAGATAGTGTCCCACAGCTCAAGGAGATCCTATAGCGGATAAAAACCAACCRTATGCCTATGAGGTGTGCTGTGGATACTGTTCAACATGTTGTCAGTGCCCTGTGTGCACTAATAGTTCTCAATGGCCCTGACGAGCCCCACCTGGGGCCCCCAACCCCATGAGTCCAGGTGATCCATTTCAATTCAGGTCTGCTTGTGCCTGGCCGTGGATCCTGTTGATCCAGATCGTGACCACTGGACTGACTTCCTAGGTTGACCTCAGACCTCCCTCATCACTATGGGCTTATTTGATGATCACTGGGCTGACCCTGGTTACCATCACTGGACCTGATCCTGACTTCTGTTCCCAGCTTGACCTTGGACTTGCCTTTTCACCATGGCCTTACCTAGTGATTTGGACCCTTGGCTGACCCTGGCTGCCTTTTTAAAGCCAGCCCTGCTTGTCTCAACATGGGGCTGTGGGACTGAGCCTCAGCTATTGAGGTCCTGCCCTACCCTGTTGTCACATTTGGTTCACCATCTGTTGGAGAGCAGCTGGGCATTTCTGCTCCCCAACACAACAGTGTGACAGTCTGTCACACAGCTGTGTACTACTCTGTTTGATCACTGTACATGCTATTGGTTATTGAGCATCTTAAAGGACAAAATTAAAACTGATGTATTGGCTGTACAAACTTTCTGTACCAGAGGAGAAAAAAACAGATGTAAAATAGAATGAGGGCTCAGATGAGTGGTTCATCTAACATCATTAAAAAGGCAAGAAGACATAAAAGTGAAGGAGAAAATTAATAAATACCAGAAATAAAGGTGACAGTATCTGAATGCATCTCAAACTTTAAATAATTGCTAGAGGCTAGAGGCTCCTGGGATGATTTACAATGAATACTAACAAAAAAAGCTTGTAGACCGTAAGTAAATAAATCCAGGTCTCTAAAGGGTTGTGTTGGTCTGACATAATTCAATATGCATAGTACAAAAAAATGCATAAACTGTCCAGCTCACACCTCACAAAGTAATAAATGTTGTCAGATGAACACTGAAGTCAGGACTTTATTCGTTCTCAATAAGAAAAAGTTACTTCCAGAACTCATCTCATGCTCGTTCTTCAAGACCTCTGTAGGGCACTGTTTTGTAACTATATATATATTTCTCTTTGGCATTTTATAATATTTGAAAAACATGATTCAGATCTTTACTGTTTAATGAAAACACCAAAAA
Organism: Phoebastria nigripes; assembly: GCA_035582835.1. Taxonomy (NCBI): domain Eukaryota; kingdom Metazoa; phylum Chordata; class Aves; order Procellariiformes; family Diomedeidae; genus Phoebastria; species Phoebastria nigripes. The sequence continues at coordinate 283,154 of JAYKAV010003176.1, read as the reverse complement.
GCTCTTAATGTTTCAGCAAATGAATTTGCGTCTAACCGTCCTTTCCAGTGAAAAAGTGAGGGCAAGGATGGAAAAATCTGAGAGACGTGGCTCACAGACTTAGCCCTTCAAGGAAGATAGATCATTGTTTATTATTCCTATGGGGACTCCTTTTTAAAGATACACAGGAGAAGGCTGGAGTAGCTCTTTGAAGAAATGAGGCTGCAAGGCCTTTATCTTCTAGAAATTAAACATCAGTGAGGAAAACAGACTTTGAGACATTCACTGCGAGGCCTGTACCACCTTACCTTTGACAGCAGGAGACTTCAGGAACTGTCCTGTTATTGTTCTCTCCACATTTTTCTCCTAGGTCTTAAATCAGAAGATGAAGGGTGAAAGCTAATGGCACTAAAAGTGAGATTAATTTACATTAATTTTTCCAACTTTCATTTCAGTAGTGTGTTAGAAGCCAGAATCTAATGTCAAATTCTGCATATCTGCCCCTAACCAGCTGAGGAAAAGAGTGTGGGGGGGTCTTATCTGCACTTGGTTACTGGTGCTTTGCTACTGTTCATGTTGCCCTGTGCAATAGCAGGCTCAGTCAGAACCAGGTCTTACTGTGTTGTGTGCTGTAAAATCCAAAACACAGAGTTCCTGCTCTGGAATTGATATATTCAAAAGCTAAAAGCTGTCAAGGACAAAATGCACACATGCACAATAAGACTAGAGTCAGAAGTATTAAAATTCCACTTATCTTTCACTGAAATCATGTTTAATTAACAGCAATTCAGTTATTTGCTAGAAATCACCTTGCAAATTAAGACAAGGGGTATGAAATGCTAAGAGAAATACTAATTATATATACAGTTCATATCGCTTTTCCAGACTATAATTCTTCATGGTGGTCTTTGCTCCCAACTTCAGCTCTAATAGGTCTTTTTTTAATGTCTTTATTAATTTTGCCTTGTTTATTGTTGTAAAAGTATCGCCATTTTCCTGTGCACTGAGATGAAACTACATCTTTTTTTGTTGCTGCTGCTTCCCAGGAGTATGAAACACAAATGAGTTGCACCTCATCAAACCTCACATTCTTCTTCTGTGATACAACTAGTCATGTTTTCTTGCTGGTACATAATTCAACTTGCAGATGCCTCACCAGCCTACCTCTCTCCTTGACACCTGTCAACTGTTTGTCCTCTTGGTGAAGGTGTTCAGTGCATTATTATTCCAATCTGAGGCAAGTCCTTGGGAAGTGTCTGTCAATAGGGTGTGTAAGATCATTGGAATACAAACTTGTACCTTTCTCTAAGCCACTATTCAGGAATGATGACATGAGTCAGAATGCTAAGGCTATATGAGAAATAGTCATTAAATCCCTTATGCATTAAACAGTCAAATCATATTGCAACATGTTCTGAGGATCCTCATGCTGCAGTGACCTCAATACATGTATAGAGAACCTTGGATCACTAAATTTGCATACCTGGCTGTAAGATTTAATTTTGAATTACCTGAAATGAGTGAAACTATTTAGAAAGTGGCCAGAATGTTTTTTTTTATTTCAGTCTCTGAAGTAGGGCCTCCAAATAACATTCTTCACCATATTTATTACCTGGCATATTTTAAAGGGCAGAAGTAGGCAGTGTGAACAAACAGTAAAGGTTAAAAAAAAAAGTAAAGTTAAGATATGTTACTGACAAGGATTGATGGCTTAAGCAGAGATGTCRCTGATTCTCACAAGTAAGCAAAGGACAAATGCTGACAGGTGAGATCATCACATTTTTGTCAGAAAATTATGACCTTCAGGATTTGTGCAGTAACTTTTTCTAGGCATGTGATCTCTTCTAAAGTTAGCGCAGCATTTCTGAACCATGTTAGATTAACAGGCACGGAGAGGTAATTCCTCAGCATGCACTCACACACAGAAAACAGAGAAAGCAGTCTGGGATCAGCAACCTCAGGCCTGTTCTGAAATGACCAAGTCTTCGAGTGACAAAATCATTCAGTGTCCAAACTGTTTCAATGCCTGACCTCTGCTGAAACTGCCAAATAGACATCAGTGCCAGTTATAACCTCTAATTGTATAACGTAGACATCTGTCAGCTGAGAACTAGCCACCATCTACATTTCAGTTAAGTCACCAAAGAGCCATCACTCAGCAGCATGCCTTGTAGACAAGCCTGCCCAAGCCTGGAGTGAAATGTACATTAGGTTTACTTCAATGGGGTTTTTACCTTTTCAAATAAACTAAAAGATGCTGCATTGAGCATAAGCGAACGGAAAAGAATACATCGAACACCTCTGCAAAGAGAGGCAGTCATACAGGGCTTTGAAATTGAGAAGATAGATACAGATACAGATATGATAGAGCATTCGAAGATGAAGGAAGGAAATGAGAGAATCAGATCAACATGACCTCAGAGACCAAATTTTATAAAGGGCTGGGTGATGTGTGTGTCTGGAAAAGCAGGAATTAAAAAGGTGACGATAGTCATTGAAGGATATTATGAGAGCCTAAATGGGAGATTTGGAATAAGGTGATGAAAACGAGGTGAACCGGGGGAATGTTGAAGACAAAAAAGCAGCAGCACAAGGACATCTCCAATGTAAATGAGCAAAACACAACCTTCAAGTTTTGTTGTTCAAAGTTGTCAACTGGAGCAGAGATGGAGGGGAAGAGAAGCTATGAAAGAAATTTAAGGTGTTAATTTTTGGTCATATTGAGTTACAAGAGATGATGACTCATCCTGGGTGAGATACTGGGGACGCCACCATCAGCATGAGATTAGAAAATTCATAAATCAGCACAGAGCAGATGTGTATGGATGAACTGTTAGAAATAACGTACTTAGTGGGAGAAACAGAGAGTGAAGGACAGCATTTTGGAGTACCTCAGAGACAACAGGAGAAAAGAGATGCCATCAAAATAGCTGATAAAAGAACAGTTAAAGGAAAACAAAGTGAATGGATTATTATCCTGAAAGCAAATGGCCCGCAAGCACCAGCAACGTTGCTAACAACTCTCAAAGAGAAGAAATAAAGACAATTGCCCCAAATGCAATAGCATCTAACGTATTACTGGGTTCTGCTTCAGCTTAGGGCAGTACTCAGAAACCCAGCAACAGGAGGAGAGCAGAAAATCAGGAATATCCATCTCATCTGAAATCAAGACAGATGACAGTGTATTTGGGGCTCTGATTTTTGGGCAGGAACAGACATTACAAGCAGTAGATAAGTACAACACACATTTAGAGGAGGGAAATCAGCATGTACACAGTGTGCCTGAGGAACATCAGATGAAGAGGCTGTACTTTACCTAAAATATTTCTACTTGTTTTTAAAGAAAAAACAGAACTCGACTGAGTTGGTTGGTGCTATAGCTCAGTATTTTGGAAATTTTGGGTAATAAACAACACCTCGAAAGTATTAATCCATCTATTTCCTATAAATAAATGCAGTTTATGAGTATATGCATATGTTTATATAAAAATATGTCCATTTTTGTCCACATATATGTCAAGAGAATAAACAATAATGTGAAAGAGAAATAGCTTACAGGTCATAGAAGAGACTCTAACTTGTGATTATATATAAGGGCAACTAGAAGCTAGTCTGGAGTTTTAAAATGAAGGATGCTTGTGGACTTTGCAGAGTCAGGAAGTAGAGTGGGGACTGTTTCTTATCCTCGCCTACTAGGTAGGTCAGACATCTGAATTCTACCAAAGTTACTCTTTATTCTCTTACTACACATACGGGATCTAAGCCTTAGAATTTCATCAAATTGCCTAAACATTGGTCCTCTCTTAAATTTGTGATGCCCTAGGATGTCCCACCTGGTCTCTGACTTGTTTTCCAGTCTGGGTGCATCTATGAACATAAACTTGAGGCCATCCTCACTCCAGTCCTTGAGGGATTTTGCCTGTTTTCCATCATTCTTAAAAACCTTCCAAGTTTTAAGCAAGGTAGTAGGTAGCTAGAAATTCACTTTCTGGACTTCAAAGTTTTTGTGCAGGGAATCTTAACTACAATAGACTACACAGTTAAACTCTTGCATTTTACTCTGCTTGGTGCAGAACATTACTACCAGAAGCCCTATTTACTCCAGAAATGTTTGACAACCACCCTGCCTGAATTCTGCATGGCTCTAGGGCCTTCACAAAGGAGTAATGGTTTTGAAAAAAAGAGAAATATTTTTAGAGGAAACTTCTGGTATTATAGAAAATGAATGCTAAAGGCCATCTGTGACACAAACACAGCTTTCTGTAGTAGTGTGATTATAGCTAATTTTGTGCTGGAAAAATCCAGAACAGTCTGTGTACCAGAAACAGTTCCACCTGTCAGCTGTCCTGCCATATTATTTGTAACTTCTTATGTATTTATGCTCCAAGTGCCCCTCTCCATATAAATTAGTTCTACATGTATTACATTAAAATCAATTCCTTTTTATCTCAAAAAGTATTCCAAGACTACTGTGTCTAAAAATAAGTATTTAGTGTGTTCCCCATGCTAACAGAAAATAAATTTCTTCTTAACTGAAAAATAAATGGACTAAGGAGCAGCTTCACAGGGCCCTCAGTGTTGAACCTTTTCCATTTAAGTGAGCTCTGCCAGTAACTTCAGCTGGAACAACCACCACCCTGCAGTTATTTGTTCTCAGTTAAGGTTTCAATAAACTTTGATTGATGTATGTATACTTTGCTGAATTCAGCAGTACAGCATAGTAATCAATGCATTGTGTGAGTAAGCTGGTATTTTAAAAGCACCTGCTTCTTATAACAAATTTGAAAAATTCTTWAAAAATAGGCTATTTGTTTCATATGGCTCTGGAAATAGATACTCAARTTGCATCTATCTGTTCATTTTTATTTAATGTGAAATCCTTGAACAAAAACATTTCCATAAACTATGCCATCTCCTATTCCTTATTTTCATTATACTAAATTAACCTTCACGTTTCAAGATAAATTAATTCTTAGAGAATGCAAGTAGTTGTTATTTTATCAAAATCAACGAGCAAAACTAGGTTTGAGTGTTCCGTCTAGAATACAAAGCCAAGGGAAGATCAACATAAATCTGTCCCACAGGGATTTTGCACAGAATGCTGAGCTCAGACACACGCCATGGAAATTGCTATGCAAGAGAGCTACTGTGAATTGTAAACACCGTATCACAAAGCTGCTAGCTTCAGGCTGCAGGCTTGCTTTCTTTTTTGCTAGGCCTTTCACTGGTGGTTTCAGAGGACAACATGGATATTATTCTCTCATATCTAGCCCAGTTGAAATGTTAGCTAAGACACAGCATTCCTGCATTATTTGTTTTTGAGTCAGTTCATTCAGTAAAGCTAACAAAGTCATTTAACAAGCAAATAAACCTCGGTATGCATGGCATTGTCCTCCCAGCACTCAAAAGGCTGCTGTGGCTCGGACAGTGTTACCCCCTGAATGAAGAAAGGGGCAACATTCTTCTCAACTGATCTACTGCAAAGCATTTGTAAAGAATAGTTTTCTTTTGCTGTAATAAGAAAACAAGAACAAAGCAAGCTGTTACTTCTGTGAAATGTCTTTGGATAGCTAGGCAATAATGACAACTTTAGGTCAAGCCTCAAATAAGCTAGAACCTGCTCCAAGCATTAAGATTTTGAGTCTAAAGCTCAAATAAGTAATGAGATTTAAAATATAGATTGGGATTTTTTTCTTCTAAATACACGTTCGCAGCTATATACTTCTATCATGTAGATAATGATAGGAGGAATGAGGAGAACACTGAAAACATCACAAGAAATCTTCTTTCCTAAATATTGTCAATAAGGTCATAAGCAATACTCACACCTGGTTGCTGGTCCAGGCAAAAAAAAAAGAGATAATGTAGCTTAAGATAGATCACCAGAAACTCCTCCTCTTGAGCATTCATACAGGAATGGACTAACAGCTTAGTCTGCCAAGATTTGCTTGACTCTAGTAACCCCATCCTCCTATCAGTGCTTGACTCAGCTAGGCATCCTAAGGCCCTCTTGAGACAGTTGAATCCAGGAAAAAGTTTTCTTAGGAACCAGACTATCTGGCACAAACATGTTTTCACCAGCTTCCTAGCATCAGTAAACGGGGAACATTTCTTTCAGCAATTATTATGTAATTAGTTGCAAGTTGGTATGCTAACTAACATAAATCCCCAAAAAAACTTCCACTCTAGTGTAATTGTACTGCTAAAGGCTAACCATCAAGGAAAAATGCAAGATTGTAAAATGTCAGATGCTTGTCAAGTGCTAGTGCTCAGCAATGAGTTTTGGGACTCTGAGTTTTGGAAAAGAGAGCAGAGATCTTTGGGTTTCTTACTTTTTTACACACTATGGTCTTTAAGTAAACCAAAACATTTTGGTATCATCCAATTAGTAGTTATAGGGAAGCTTCATATAACCAGCTATGCACTGGACAAAGTGTATGCATAAGTATTTATAGGCTGTCTGAGTCTATGAATGTCAAATTTTGCCCATTCAGGTCTGTGGTCAAACGTGTTTCAGATGCATAGGCAAATTCTTAATTAGATTGACATTTTAGGATGTAATTGTGACCACAGTGAATCCTTTCAAATCGGATTTATATGTGGAGTAAACAAATGGAGAATCAGGGACACTAATTATACTTAAAGAGACCCTAACACTGATCCCATGCATTTTAACTTAATAAGGTCATAATCCAGAGGCAACAGGTGCACTCTTACAAATTTGAGATTCAACATTCTCTGGCATGCAATATTTTAATGTATTATTTTAAATAAAATATCCCAATTACATCTGACTATCCACTGCTATTATGTTTAATGAGGCAGGGGAAATGAACACAGACTAAAATCTGATATTGAAATACATGGTTATATATATTGTATGCGTTACATTGATTTTAAACTTCTATATACATGACTTCAGCCTGAAGCAGAATGTTTTTGGGTACATGATCTTTTCCAGAACAGGTATTAATAATAAGCATGTTCATTAACTATATACATTGAAATTACTTTCAGTGTCCTATCAAATATTATTTTTGGCATTGGTGTTCTGAATTACCTTAATACTCACTATCTGATTCCCAGCCATCCAGTGGTTTACCTTTCCTTTTTTTTTCTTTCAAGTTAATTGCTTGCAAATTAAGTTGATATGTGAGTAAATGTTAGGCTAACCATTCAACAACCATTTATTCCAGGATGCAGATTTTTGTCATTTATCTGAGAAAAATTAACATAAATGAAATCAGATTCATGCTGCCTTCCAAAATAAATGACAAACAGTTTTATTTTAGAACAAGTGCTCATTAACTTCCCAAATTAGAGGAAATTTTAGTGAATGCATTTTTTGCCACAAAAATATTTTTGGCCATTCCAGAAAACATGTCTAATGTTTTTCTGTCTCTTTTTTTGTTTTAAATCTATGTGTTGGTTATAGGTGGATACATGAAATAGCAATTAGGCAAAGTTATTAGCAATGTAAGCTTTTTGTCCCAGGCATATTCCCCTTATTTGCTAACAGGCAATTTCCATCAGCTTTGGTGTGAAATGGGTCAGACAAAGTGAATGTGTGTATATACATATATATGAATGACTCATCCCCTGTTGATTGTTTGCAGCTGAGAATGGCTGCATGCCCCAAGAACTGTTGACAGTCTTTATGGACCTTCCTTTAGGTAAGGGAGTAGGAGCTTGAGGTATGACCAGCAACTGGTTTACAGCAGTTTTTACACTTCTCCCTTCTTCAAAGCACAATATAGAAGACCAGCTTTGGGGCTTGAGACTCAGACAGCTGCAAAATCTTATAAAGCAGAACATTATCTCAATCCTTCACTAGGAATTGCTATATGCTGAAGAAGGCTACAGACATTTAGAAAAATCTATATTAAATTTGCATATCAGAATCTTGTTTCCTCTCCCTTCTACCCCACACTTTATGAAACTTGGTTCCCTGGGTATATTCCTCAGACACATTTCAACAGATTTTCTGGCAGATTTCACCTGATGGTTTCTCTGGTGATACTGAAGAATGGGACAGCCTGAATTACTTTAATTTTTCAAATGTGGTGTTAATAAAATTGCCTACTACCGATCGCTATAAAGTGTCTCTGGATTTTTCCTTTTTAATTTGCTTAACTAAATTAATAGCAGCTAAGTTCATGTCCTGATTCATTTTTTCTGTGCTCATAATTTAATACATTTGCATAAAGCAAAGAGGGAAACATTGACTAAACTTTCAGCAATTTTAATAACCCCTAAGGACACATTATGATTATGCTAAGAGACTCAGGGGCAGGTGCTAATATTAAATAATCTTATTCATACTATATGGGCAATGGATTCATGTTTAGATTAACCTGTCACAGGAAACCCAAGGCACAGACTTTTGTGATTTTTTTTCCCTTTTATAATACAGATGCAGTTTTTAAAGCATTCTCAGCTACCAGTGAAAGAACCCTTGCTTCCTTTTATATACTTAAAAGCTTTAAAATATTCAGTTCTCAAGTTAAGTACAAATAATTTAATGAAGATAAAAAGTGTTATCTGCCTTTAGATAACTCTATTCTGGAAGATTTATTTTTCATTGATCAGCCAGCTGAACTAAGAGAACACAGGCAGGAATATTGCATTGGTTTCTTGGTTTGCCCAGTTCAGGTCTCTCCTGCACTCACAGTTGCTTCTCATATCTGCCTAACCTCCTTCCCAGCCTCTTCCCCACATATCCATTCTCTGTGCCAGCCTCTCATTCTGGCTAGTCCCAGTCTTCTCCTTAACCTATTTCCCACCAGCAGGGGAAATCCTTCCTCTCTCTACGTCTTTGCACCCATCTCTCTTTCATGAGATCAGTAGTCTTGCTAACTCTGTCACTTTAGTAATGGGCCTGAACTAAAGCACCTGATTAAAAACTTCCAAACGTTTCTGTAGGTGATCATCCATTAAAGTTAATAAATGAACATGGTTTTTCTAAGCTCATTAGAGCAACCTGATTTCTTGCAGCAAATGTCACTTTCCTGGTACTAGCAGAAAGGGTAAACCATGTTGCATACTGTATTTTGGAAGTCATCAGCAGAGAACATGCTCTGTAAGACAGTCATTGACCTGTTTGAAAGTCCTCATTTTTTTAAAAAACATTTTAGGGTTTGGATCTTATGCAGTAGACCAAAGCAAATCCAATTCTATTCAGATAGAAACAAGTAATTGATACTTCAATAGTGATCACAAATAATCGTCGTCATGATTTTTCCTTTAAGGGAATGATGTTTCTGTTATATTATCCCAATATGTAAGTGCTGCAAGAATCTAAGGGAAGAAGAATAGGAAGAGTGACCTTGTGTCTTTTCTTCCTGTTGATTCCAGCATATCCTTGTGCTATGTAACTAAATAGTTTCCCATTGCCCATCACATTATCTTCTCACTCATTCAGAGGCGTGCCCTCACATTCACTGAAGTATCATGTCTTCTTGTTAGTGTTGTCCTTCTGCTTTCTCCTGCTTACTTTTCCCAGAGTTTTGTTATCCCTTCACTCTTTCTTTTGAAGAAGGATCTGTCCGGCTGAACCTATCATATAAGGCTATCATATATATGCCAATCACATGCTTAACTTAAAGCTTCTCACCAAAGTGAGGACATCTGTGTTGTCAGGCAGCCTGACATAGGAATCTATAAAGTAAAACCACTGTGCTGTAAGTACTGCTTAGTTCTTTCAAATTTACACTATCTGTAGCTCTTTCTTCGTCCTTTTGGTTAGGGTTTAGGACATTCTGTTCATGAAATGACAATTTATATGTACCTTCTGTCTTTCAGTGGAGACACTAAATGCAAATTAGCCTGTTCTTGCAGAACTGCATTTCTTTGTTTGGCTTAGAAAGGATGTATGAATATTGCTGATTATAAAGATGTTAGGTTTGTTATCTCCCCTCTCTCTCAGGTTTCATTAATTGTTTTTTTCCAAATTTTTACTATCTCCTATATATGCAGGCAGCCTAATGCAGATTGCAGCCTGTAAGTACCACTTCGCTTCTGCTGGTCTCACTCCTTAGTTTGGGTACCATGCCAATACTATTATATTACACAGTCCCAAGAAATTTTCTTAGGTGTTGGAATCGAATTTCTGTAGAGTTACCTTGCTAGAATGGTCCCTGGCATAGTTTTGGTCTGGGCCAACTAACACACTCCTGAACAATTTCCACATATGTTTCAGGAATTAAAATGGGCAAGTAGCTATTCCTAGCAGAGAGTTAAAAAGTGGTCACCCTGTTTCAGAGACTAGATTTCATTAGTACAGTTCTGGGCCAGGAAGTGTTCACATTTAATTCACTGCCATAGACATTGCAGATCTACAGAAAAGTTCAGATCAAACATCAGTGGCAAGTAGTGAAATGTTTTTAGCTGAAGGGTGGAAATGCTGATTATTCCTCAAATTTTCAGTTTAGCTGATGACTGTGATGTCTATAAAGTACTGGCTATAGATTTGTTACTGCTCCTTGTGATATTTGTGCCTTTCCTGGACATCAGTTTTCTTCAATGTAACTACATGGTCAGTCTTTTTCTAAAATCTGAGTAGGCTCCTTTATCTTTGAAGGTCCTTTATATTTTTATCTTTATCTTTATCATCTTTATCTTTATCTATCTTTTTTATCGTTGTTTTATATTAGGCTATGCAACACTCCTCTTTCCATGTCATTTCAGTAAGAGCTGGTTGACAAGATGGTGGCAGTGAATAATACCATAAGTAATAGAAAGATGTACAGTGAGTTGCTGTTTAGGATGAGTAAAAGAGGTGGAATCACTTTTCGCCTAGGCTGATATGACAGTGTGGTTTTGTACAAGACATGAGTTTTGCCTTCACCCACCAGTCTGGACTTTCTGCCTCAGAGAGCAAGGCAGACCAGGGATTCAGGGACTGTCTATCTTTCACTTTTCCTTTATGAGGACCTTTCCCATGCAGACAGCTAGCTTTGGAGGCCAATACTTCAATATGTCTGTAATTCTTCCTATCCATGCCTTCTTTTAGATGTTCAGAGTACTATAGAGAGCAGGAATAGACTAGACCACAGCTATGCATCAAGCAAGAGCCTTGCCCTCTCCTGGCAATTGCATACTTGAATAATATATAGAATCCAGCAATGATTTGTATAGTATAGCTACCAGGTTTACCTTCATTGAAGGCTCGTACTGCATCAGGTCATGGATTCTTCTGTTGCATTGGGAAAGAATGTCTTCAGTTTCATATTTTCTCATCATTGACTTCCAGAGTTAGGGACTCCTACCTAGCTGACAACAGAAATTTCCACTGTATTGCCATTTCTTCTCACTCAGGTTGCAGAGATTCTGATTGCTCCTTCTCCTGAGAGCTGGTGAGCTGATTCATGGTTCCCTGGTTGCTTGTTTGTCTGTTTTGTTTGGTTGTTTGGTTGTTTGTTTTTTTTTTTGGGGGGGGGGGGGGGGCAGTATTGGGAGGAGCAGGCTATCTACATAGTCTCATTTTTCAAATTTTCCTTCTTGGACTTTCTGAACTTCTTATATTATTAGTTCAATACTTTTCCTAGTTTTGACTATTTTCAATATTCATCTGAATATCTTCCATCATTTAACTTACAGCAGTCCTTCAAAACATCAGAGAAACTGTCGTACTCTGCCTGAATGCCACAATTTATTTAATCCATCACATGCATTTTAAAACTGTTTTTCAGTGCACGTTCACATTCTCTACCTTACTTGTTGGACACTTCATAATTTGTCTTAGTTCCAGCATATGCTATTATTTTAAATTAGAGCTGCTGTAAGCAATTCATCAACAGGCCGATGTCTGATGAAAAGAGCTTCCTCACATTTTTGTATAATATGATTATAGCTGCTCTGTTCTTTTCTGAGCTGGTGAAAAAGTGCAGACCAAAGGAGGGAAGAAGGAGTGTGGGGGGAAAGAATAAGTTAGAAATAAGCTAGAATCATACCAAACAAGCTTGGAAAGTCAAACTGCAACAGTATGAAATTCAGTGAATAAGAACAGCCCCTTGTATTTGCAATTACAGATTTATAATGCAATTGACTGTTAATGGCCCAGTTAAATTGTGAAGTAGATAAAAATATATTAGTTACACAGATAATAACAGAGATCTCAGGCTATGAATTTGCTTTATATGAGGACTTTTTTCCATTACTTGGTCAATGCATCAACACGAAAAGTCTTCACAGAAAACACTTGCTGAGCTGGTAACTCCATCATCCATTCTCCATCATTCTGTTTGGGGAAGAATAGGACTCACTTCTTCCATGGATCACTACTGTTGCATTTAGAAATGTAGCAGTGCTTGACTCAATAAATCTATGGATATCTGTAATTTTCTCACTGACTTCTCTACAGCTACCATGCTACCAGTCTGGCCAGTGCTGGACCTCTCCTTAAGGATTGGTACAGGTGATACAAAAACTCTCAGATTTCTTGCAGACACCTTCTTTCATGGTAAGCACAGTTCTATCTGCATCCCTCATTCTGGGTTGAAAACAAATCATGGAACTGGGCACATGTCCCAGAAGAGCTCTAGAAGTACATACAGCTTTCACAAAAAACGCCTCTACTGCACCCGTGATTGTATGCCGGTTGCCACACAGTTGTGGAAAACAATGACCTCTGAAGCTCCCAACACACTTGCTTACACAAGCTGTAAATAAAATCAGGATGAAAAGTTGATGCAGAATTAAAATAGTATAGAAACCTTATGTTTCCTTTTCATGCAGTACAGCAAGACTTCTCTGTAGCTCAGTTATCAGTAGCCACAGGGTTAAGTCTAAGCTAAATGTTTCTGCAGTCAGAGGACCCTATGGACTTGAAGCCATGGGCCTAAGTTCATCTTTCTGCCTGCTGATATTTCAGAGATTCCCACATTCTCCCACTGTGTTTCACAAGCAGGAGACACTGAAGCAAGTAGAGTTAGAAGAAAAGGAGACCTCTGTAAAGTTTGCTGAGACAGCTTTACCGGAGCTGGAGACCAAACAGCCTGGGATCAGCCAGTTCCACAGTGCCATGCTGAAGCAGGTTCAATGCCTAATCCCCTCTTTCTAGACCTGTTTATCATAGCATAGTCTGCTTCCCATTTCAGACTCGCTGGAATCTACCTGCAAAAAAGAAGGGACTATTCTGCAGCCATCTTGACAAGACTTCTGCTTCCTTTAGTCCAGCACAAAGTATTCTACAAATGTCTAAAGCTAGTTAGCTCCATTTTACAGACTGGTTAAATACCAGAGCTTGAAGGACGAAGCAGCAACCCGAAATCCATTCTTAGCTTAAAATTGCTTGACTGTGAGAATGAAAGGCTGTGATATTAAGATGAAAGAGCTAACACTGTGAATTATATAGTGTCTTCAAGGAAGTTTGGTATTGATGGTAGATTTCAACAAATGCAGAATCATATTCAGCTAAGTGTTCKTACAATCAATGTAAAGAATTTGCCTTCTGACAGTCAAACTTCAGAATAAAAAGAGCAGAGCCTTTATTACAATCCAGGTGTTGACAGCCAGCTACTCAAAGCCCCAACAAAAGCATTAGAAATTCCAATAAATTCCAAAATTTTATTGTCCTCTGCCTTCCCTCCCTGCACAGTTCAGATGTGTTAGACAATAGTCATTGTTTCCTGACTACTTACTCAAGAATGTGTTTGAATACAGTCAATTTCCATAAAATTCTTTGCTTGCAGTTTCTGAGCAGAAGTTCTTTTTGGTTTGTGGTTGTTTTTTTTTTTTTCCCTTGTGTGTGTGTGTGTTGTAAAAATTGGAAATGACTAGTTGGAGATAGAAAGGGATAAAAAATGTTAAGGATTCATCTCAGAGGACTATATTTACTTCTATGTTTTAAATTAATGAGTTTAATGGTCTTACAGGCACCGTCATTACACAAAACTCCTACATCTATAAGAAAGAACATGCATGTGGCAGAACATGAATAATTTCCTCACTTCAAATTCAGTGCTATTTTTGGAATTTGTAGAGGAATTTATTTGGCCAAGTTCCCTTCTGTTCAAATGGCCAATTTATTGGCAGAGGCCCACGTAATAGGATCTGTCTGTTTCATCTATTTTAAGACATCTGCAATGTAGATATCTACATGTGAACTACCTTCCTAGATCTCTTCCATAACAAGTGGGGAGAAAGATGTACTGCTAGTAAATGGTGTATCTCATCTCAATGTAGGCATCTGAAGTATATCAGATGAATCATGCACCACAAGTCTTACTCTCCTCAAGTAAGTAATATAGGCAACTGGCTCAGACACAGATGTCCAAAATTAGATAAGTCCAATTCTTCCTTAGGATTGTTCTGTTGCAAGATCAAAATGGAGACTAAGAACAGTCCTTCCATCTTCGGATCATTAAATACATTTTAGCATGCAGATTCTAACAGGCCTTTGAGAGATGAAAGCTTGGAGAAAGCAGACCCCTGGAACTGAAGTGAGCAAAAACAGGACTTAGGCTGCTGTAGGAAGGAGATCAGCAGGAGATCATCCCTAAAGGCAAGTCATAAAAGAGGCCAGGAGATATCTGGGCCCAGAAGAAAACAAGGGACCACATAAAGCAACTACATACTCCTTCAGGTAGACGAACTGCATGAAGAAGTACAGGAGGTTCTTATTTTACTGCATATGGTTATCTTTCCGATGGTCAGGTGATACATGTGCACACATTTCTCAAGGGAAAGGGTGTTTTCCTGAACTATAGGACCAGAGGAGCTCTGTGGAGACAGGGAAGTTCAGTGACTTCTATGTAGAGTCCTGTCTCCAGCCTAGCAGCTCCAGTTTTGCTGAAAAAAAGGAAACTGGAGAGGTTTATCAGCGCAACTTCCAGGAAAATCAAAAAACAGTGTCACTCTCAGGCTAGCAGCTTCAATGTACCCATGTGCACACCTGAAAGAGTCATTTGTGGTACAGGTACAGGCATAGGTATGAGCAGTATAATGGGCCCACGGCCTATGAACCTATGAGCTATGTTCAAGAAGGGTGTCCTGGTTTCGGCTGGGATAGAGTTAATTTTCTTCCTAGTGCTATGCTTTGGATTTAGTATGAAAAGAATGTTGATAAGACACTGATGTTTTTAGTTGTTGCTAAGTAGTCTGCTAGTCAAGGACTTTTCAGCTTCCCATGCTCTGCCAGGTGCACAAGAAGCTGGGAGGGAGCATAGCCGGGACAGCTAGCCCAACTGGCCAACAGGGTATTCCATACCATGTGACGTCATGGTCAATATATAAAGAGGAGGCGTGGTCCAGGAAGTAGCGATCGCTGCTTGGGTATCGCTCGGCGGGTGGTGAGCAATTGCATTGTGCATCACTCATTCTGTATATTCTATCATCATTATTATTATTATTATTATTATTATTATCATCATTATTTCCCCTTCCTTTTCTGTTTTATTAAACTGTCTTTATCTCAATCCATGAATTTTACTTTTTTTTTCAATTCTCTCCCCCATCCCACTGAGGGGAGGGGGGAGTGAGCAAGCGGCTGTGTGGTGTTTGACTGCCTGCTGGGTTAAACCACAACAAAGGGTTTTAAAATAAGGGTACCAAAAAGTCTAAGATACACAGGTGTCATCTTTATCACCTCGCTCAGAAATTTGGACTCCTTTACTGTTTTCCCCACAAGTTCAATTGTTTGCACCCTTCTGTCAAATTACCTCCAAAATACTATTATACCAGTCTCACTTTTCTAAACAGTACAGTCAGCATAAACAATGTCAACCTACAAACTATGATACATAGAAAACCTGCATGCCAGAATACCTATCTATATAAACCAGTTACCATCTGAAACATACAACAAAAGCTAAAAGATAGAGGTGAACCCTCTTATACTATGGCATTTGGTTTGTGATAGCCGCCTTAGTAAACAAAAGAGAACTTTTATCCAACAAAGATACCTAAAGAAACAGATCATATTTCTAAGAGTCCCCTGAACACCACATGAAGAATTATCTAGCTATAAGGAAAAAAAAAAAAAAACAAACCACTTAGCACATACTATTCTATCCTGGAACTTGCATAGAAAGTCATTAAACAGAGCCTCTATTGGAAGAAAATCCTGGAAAAAAATCTTCCCACAACCACGTTCCTGAGCCTTTAAGCAGCTTCTCAGCCTCATGAAATCAATCAACAGAAGCAAATTCTCCATAATACCAAGTATGCAGAATATAGGCTATATAGGCTATGCAGCAAAAGTGAGACTCACCAACATGTCTGTACTACTCACTATGATTACTCCCTACAGCGGAACCATGAGCATCTCTGGATGCTACACCTGCACTTGGACAAACGTGCAACATTTCACCCAGTGCACCAGATGTTATCAAGGCATATATGTAGTTGATACTAGGCAACTATTATGCACCAGCATGAACTCATATATCCAGGCTATGCATGACAAAAATATCCAGCTGTCAAGGAAAGGCAATTCCCAGAAAAAAATCACTCCATCTCCATCTTTGTGGAGATGTTTTCATCTCCACAAAGCAAACATAACAAACACCTTCTMAAGACAAACCTAAGAACTCTCTTTATAGCATATTATAATGTCTCACCCCAGCATTGACCTCTCTGTATTCCACAGACTATACACTATGTGTGTCTTTCCCTTAAGTGATCAGTATCTATTCATCTCTCTCTCAGCTTCTCTTGTTCTTGCTTTCCCTCTCTGTTTTCCTCTCCCTTCAGTTCTTTTCACCTTCCCAATGTTCCCTCTGCTCCCTATGTAACAAGACCTATTTTTTTCCAGAGGCGGTTTAACTGATAAATAATTAAGTGAATTCTGACTAATTGTTCTTAACATGTATTTTGTTTTGAAAGCTGCTACTTCTATTTTGAGACCTGGCAGAGACCATGGGTGCATGCCCAAGATTTTTTTTTTTTTCCAGGATACTAGTAGGTCTAATAAAGAACATTACCTCTGCCTGCAAAAACCTGTCCTGCCTATGGATTCTTAGAAAATCATGGCAAAAGGGTAAAATATTCTCATGATTAGTTTTCCTAAATAGTTAAATTTCCTAAATAAATTTCCTAAGTAGTTTTCATAATACACAATTTATGAAGTTATCATTTGTTCTTGCTTGTGCTGTGTAATGTATTCATGATGGAGTAACAAAGAGATGAATAGTCAAGTTAGAAATTTTTGCTGATGGTATTAAGTTATTCARGATAATAAAGATGGGGACTGATTATGAAGAATTTCTTGATACTGAGTAACTGGGCAATAAAACAGATGAAATTCAATGTAGATAAATGAAAAATGATGCACATCATTGGTAAAAACAACTCAAATTTTCTTTATGGAGTGCTGTGTTTTGATCTGATGAGATTGTGAGGCTGTGATAGACAGTTGGATTGAAAAAGGTCATTCAATAGTTGTCAAGACAGGAAATTAAATGTTAGGAATTATTAAGAAAGTAACAGAGAACAAAATAGAAAGCATCATTATGGTGTAAATCCATGGTGTGCTGCCTTCTGAGATACTGTGTGGGATTTGGGTCTCTCCATAAAAAAGGGTAAATAGAATTTGAAAGGCAAAAAAGTGGTATGAACAATTAAGGATTTGGAAGGAATTCTGTATGAGGAATGATTAAATAGATTAAATAGCCTCTTCAGGCTAAAGAGATGAGAGAGGAGAATGGTGTGGCTAGAAAATCATGTGTGACATGGAGAAGGTGAACAGTAAAAAGTTCGCTCCATCCTCCAGTATAAGAACCAAGGGCAACAAATATGCCTTACAATACAAGCCAAAGGGAAGAGCTTCCCTTTTCACACAATGCACAGCTGAGCTGTGAAACTCCTTCCTTGAGGATACTGTAGGTGACAAAAATTGACGTTGTCTCTAAAAAGGATTGACTGATGGTAGAAAAATCCATTGAGGGATATGGAAAACAAAAATTACTTCCAGCCCAGTAAGTCTCAGGGCCACAACAGGCTGAGGGTCAGGAGAACAATTTGGGGAACTATCACTGCCTGCTGTCAGACACAGGATATTGGTCTAAACGAACCTTTTATGTGTGTCCATACAGACACTCAACAGCTTCTGCTGGGGCCGAATTGCCAAAAAGTTCTTAAGGTGGGTCCCTGCTGTCCCATAATTGATAGGGGTTGGGTGACTTCTTCATCAGAGTTAACTCAGAACAACTGTCCACTGGGCAAGTTGTTTGCCAAGGTTAGCAATTTTAAGGATCCAGTCTCCTTTGATGGCAGCTAGGATGTGAGCCAGAATGATCACATTTTACAGGTGAAGCTCTTAAACTGATAACCTTGGGCTGGCAGTTTTATACTGCCTTGCTCTAAACCTCCAGTGCTCTAAATCTCTCAGGAGTTTTAGCCCAAAAAGTTTTTGCAAAAGAGAGAGCAGAGTGGTGCTTGCCTTCTAGCAAGATACAAACACACCAACCATTTTGAATCAGTATGTATGAAGCATGTGTAAAGAGTTTCCACAAACTGTCACAACCCAGCACCCCTAACACCTTTAAAAACGATGGATGAGCTACAGGAAGGTGATGTCAGCTTGCTTTTCATAATATTTGCCATGGCTTAAGAAGACAAAACATCCCACATGCATTTTAATTGATTAAACACTCCATAAAGGCTTCAAATTATAATTCTCAACCTGCACTAATTCTTAACATTATTAATGTTATTCATGGGCTCCAAAAACATTATTCTTCCAAAAAATCCCAACTCTTATGAGCTCACCTAAATTAGAACACACTATTTGCATTATTCATGTTGAGAACTTCATTTTATTTCAGTGGGATTATTCATTGCAGGAAAGACTGTAGGTGAGTACAATTAGTGGACTCTAACTGCAGTTATTGTTCTCCAGTTTGAGCTGATTCCTCTCCATCTGCTTACCTGCTCATAGTTCTTTAATATTGACTATGATATCTGAAGACCTCCTTCTTTGTTACTTGTTATTACTGTTTTTTTTTTTTGTGAAAGAACAGCATACAAAAAAAAAAGAGAGAAAAAGTAAGATTACAGAGACAACCAATTTTTGTTGGCTTCTGAAAATTTTAAGCACACACTCAGGTAGCACACACTCAGGGTATCAAGGCTGGATGTATTTTCATGTCCTTTAGGGTCATGGTCATTAAGAGTGCACTCAACAAGTCTGTTAGGTGCCTTTTCTGGTCCACGTCTGAAAAGTGTAATTTTCCCAGTCCTGAAACAGACTTTCACTGCAGTACCTGCACATATATACATGTGTATATATATACATATATGCACACATGCACATATCTATGTGATTGTCCACTGTTCACCCTAAGCTAACTATAATAAGTTTAGGCACCTCTGGGTCTACTCTTCAGAAGTCTTTGGTGAACACAATGATCAGGCATTCTTCTTAAAGCTAAACATTGTGAATGTTTAAGCAAAGTATTAGGCTATAAAGGACTTTTGAAGCAACAACTAATTTATCCTATCTGAATCTCCATTGTCCTGTGACCATGATTTGAGCAAGCCTCATTTCCTGAAGTGTCCTACAACATCCTATGTCTCCACCTCTTTTCTCCTTAATAACTCTTCACTTTCTCCAGAGATAGTCCTTCTCAAATTTCTTTTAATTTCTTTTAAGGTTTGTGTATTGTATTGCTGTTTTTTTTTTTAATTTGTGTAAGGAGGGTTTGCCTTCTGTGGCACAGGAGGAAAGATGTCAGTGACAGGTTAGTCAGAGGCAAAAAACCATTTTCATTTTAGAGAGCAAATGGATAAATTCTGCAAAGTCACATACATCTTCTAGACCTCTTCAGAAACCATCTGAATGATGGTCTATAGTACTCCTTAATCCGGGGAAAAACATAGCTCCCATGTATTTCTGCCCATCCTCTCTGCCCCAGTTTAAAGACCAGGTTCTTGGTCAGTGTACGCTGAAAATGTCCATTAGCACTGAAGCTGCACCCATGAGCAGCTGAGAATCAGGTCTCAAACACTCTTCTGTAATTCCACTTCAGCCTCCTCTTTTCAGTTCACGGTAGGGTTCACCTTTTTATTTCTTGGCCTCTGATCAAAAACTAGCTAATTACCAAAGCAGCATGGAGCTTGCATGATTGACAGCTAACATCCYGTGAGAGAATAAAAAGCTGCATTTTGAAAAGATAAGACAATAAAGATATTTCAACAAGAAGTCAAACAGCAGGCTTCCAACAGGGAATGCTAAAAGGCTCCCAGATCATCACACCAGAATGGGTCTTTGACAGCTGGCTTCACGAGAAGTGACAATCTCAGCTCAGGGTATTTGATCGGCTCTAGCTCATTCATACAACACGTGAGGCATCTGAGTTCAGTTACTAGGCTTATCAAAATAAACACACACATCTCTAGGTCACCGCAGGAGAGGGGCACTGCAGGTGCCTTCCAGAATTGCTTGAAAAAATAGTTGTAAGTTTCCTGGAGGCTGTTGGAGAAAGGAGACATGGAGCAGAATTAAGTGTTCAGCATACCTCCTCTTTGTAACTACTTGGGAGTGGGTAAGGAACAGGTTCGAACTGAGTTAACACAGCCACACAGAAAACGTTCTCATTCTTAAACCAGCATACAGAAATAATGTATTGTTACAACGAAGCGTTACATCCATCCAGCATGGCTTTTTGTATAGTTATTTTTAAGGCAATTCTAACAAGCCTTCTTGTTTCAAAATTGTATTTTAAATTATATTAGATGCAGTAGCCTAGGAGGACAGTTTTTATCTGTCTGGAATGCTGATTTTATCAGGACTTTCTTCATGGTGATGCAATTATAGTTACTGATCTCTGTAACAGTCAAAATAAACTGGATTTACTAATTCTACAAATTCAAGATGGCAAAGTTACAAGTTGCCACTCCATTCAAAATTACATTTACAGGACTGCAGCAGTCCCCCTTAGTTATACAACAAAGAGCAAATTTCAAATAAATCATTAAATCCAAAACCAAGTTCTACCATTACAGTCAGTTTATTAATCAAACAGTCTATCTTTAATAATCTGCTGTGCATAATGCCTATAAAAATATTTGGGACACAAGCCTATTTCTCTCAGTGATGTCTAGGTTTGAAAAAGTACAGAATTCAAAGCAAAACTTCTGCAGTCTTCATTTTTAGGAGATCATTACAGAGATATATGCTTTTATATCATAATGTATTAGAAGTATTAGAATTATTTCCTACTAAGGCCGTGACATAATTGGAAAGTAAATAAACATGAGCAGAATACGCATGCTTTTTCTATCTGGTACTAGCCAAGAGCTAGCCCATGTCCAGATGCAATATTTTGCTTTGTTATGCAGTGGAAGAAGTTTTCTGTGATATTTTGTGAGTGGGCATTAATACAGAAAGAAATTTCTGTGTGTGTTCTTATTTGTCTTAGGAGATTTTAATCATGTTTTGTCTGACATAAAATCTGTGTGATACATCAGTAATGAATGTTCTGTGGTTTGCAGGACAGCCTCCTGTGTCACACAGTAATAGGATCAGAAGATCCAGCTTGGTTCATGAAATTATATTATATATTTGCAGCAGATTAGAATCATGCAGTGTGTTAGTAATCATATTAAATCACAGTATGGGTTCTGTTTTAGCAGATCATTTTCTGATTTTTAAAATGTGTCACAGCAAAACCGTAGATCTGAAAATATAGGACCAAATACAGCTCTGGGGAAATAAACACACTTTAGAAGCCCGGTGCTTTATTTAAACCAATATTAAATTTCTACTTAACTTATTTCTCAGAGAATACACAAAATTAGTTTGATACTTCCCAGAGGACTGCTAGTAGTGTTTCAAACACTAATGTAAAACATATGTGAAACTGAGGTAAAAAAAAAAACCAATAAGAAACAGAAAATATCTTCTGCAAGTCATAAAAAATGATATGTTGGTATACTGTTAGAAAAACTGCGTACACAGGGCTGAGGAAAAAACACTTAACTAGGTTTCTTCACATTTAGCATAATTTTGGGAAAAAAGTTAATAGGCTGCCCCAATATCCCAAACCCATTTGCTATTAAATTTAGATTTCCTGTTTTGAGGATCAGCCAAGTGCAAGTATTTGCTTCTCCATGTGCTTTGAAATGCTATGACGCATTAGTTCTACATACAGACACAGAAAAGAGTTTTGCTTAAGCACTTTGTCTTTCTAATGAGAGAAGAAAAATACTGGATTCATACACATCACATAGCACTAAGAGCAGGTCAAATCCGAAACTGTATTTGATGTGAACTCCCAGTATTATTTCATGTTCTCTGTATGGTGCCAGCACACCTAAGAGGAATGAAAAAACACTACATCTCTCACATTTTATTTATAAATTGGAGTGATAATTTAACTTGTTAAGAGCTAAGTGCTATTCCTTATCCAAAGCATCAGTCTCCTAAATCTTAGGCAGTCTTCATGCTGTTCCATAGGTTTTCTGCCCAACCTTCCCATTAAAAGCCTTGGCTGAGTATTCTACCTATCAAATTGCTTCTTTTCACGCACAGGGGAAAAATGCCAGAAAACGGCTCCTGCACCTCATATTATCTGAACACAAAACACATCTTTTGCTAAAAGATGTCCAAGTTCAGGGATGAGGAACCTCTCAAAACAAGCACACTTGGATAAGAAGGGACTCTTTACTGTTCTTAGAGTTCATAATACTGGAACAGCCATAACTTCTCTTCTCAGTCTTGCCATCCATATAGTGCTGAAATAGGCATCCAAGAGAACCAAACTAGAAAGAGAAGAATAGAAATAGAAAAAGTAGAGTTTGAAATAGGAATATACACCTGATATATGTATTGCTTTATAACAACTAGACCCATCAGCACTACTCACAATGATGGGTTTTGTACGTCAATGTAGTTTTGAATGCAAATACAAGCAGCCTAAGATTTTATTCCCATTTCCCAATATTTTCTTGTCAAACATAAACAACTTTCAGGTATATCCATTTCTAGTCTTTGAATAAAATACCCATAAACATTACGTGCCTACTTTCACATGTTGTCTTGGATTGAAAGAAGTATTATTTTATTTGCACATAGGCAACCATGGAACCATAACTTAATGTAAATGATACCTTGTTTTTTAAAATTGAGAAATAGGTAACATTTAGAGTAAGGTGAAAAAACAGATTTCAAAATCTACCTTGTCTATAGAAAAACACAATACAATTTTACCACTATTTTATTCCTCAGCATAGTCACTCTGACCACTGTCACTGAGTCTAAAGAAAGTTTCAGTAGGTCTGTCTGTCACCTTCAGTTCCTGGTTAGAATAAAATTTGAAACAATAAATGAAATCAAGTCAACTTTTCCCTACCCCCACTCCCCCCAAAAAAAGTTATGCTGAATTATGATGATATAATTCAGTTTTATTATGTTCTCTCACATTAGTCCTAGGAGTCCAAAGAAGATTTTGGAAGACCTAAATAAGATTTAGCATATATTAAAAGATTTTCATTTTTAAAAATAGGAGTCATTATTTCACCTTCCACAGTATTAAGTTTGGCCACAGAAACCTCACAGTGGTCATCAGACCATAAATCACTCACTCTCTTTGCCAGTAGATTTCACATTAGCAAGGTTCAAGACTTCATCAGCATGTCTGTTCACTTCTGCCTAGCTCAAAGAATTCTGACAGGTTATTAATACCCTTTGTATGAATACGTAATTACAAAGTAGAAACACATGAATTATCATAAGGTACATAATTCCCTACGTCTTAATCATAGAATCATAGAATAGTTTGGGTTGGAAGGGACCTTTAAAGGTCATCTAGTCCAACCCCCCTGCAACGAGCAGGGACATCTTCAACTAGATCAGGTTGCTCAGAGCCTCATCCAACCTGACCTTGAATGTTTCCAGGGATGGGGCATCTACCACCTCTCTGGGCAACCTGGTCCAGTGTTTCACCACCCTCAGCATCAAAAATTTCTTCCTTATATCTTGTCTAAATCTACCTTCTTTTAGTTTAAAACCATTATCCCTTGTCCTGTCACAACAGACCCTGCTAAAAAGTTTGTCCCCATCTTTCTTATAAGCCCCCTTTAAGTACTGAAAGGTTGCAATAAGGTCTCCCCGAAGCCGCCTCTTCTCCAGGCTGAACAACCCCAACTCTCTCAGCCTTTCCTCGTAGGAGAGGTGTTCCATTCCCCTGATCATTCTTGTGACCCTCCTCTGGACCCACTCCAACAGGTCTATGTCTTTCTTGTGCTGAGGGCTCCAGAGTGGACACGGTACCGCAGGTGGGGTCTCACCAGAGCAGAGTAGAGGGGCAGAATCACCTCCCTCGACCTGCTGGCCATGCTGCTTTTGATGCAGCCCAGGATACGGTTGGCCTTCTGGGCTGC
>JAYKAV010003176.1:215947-258524 GCA_035582835.1 Phoebastria nigripes | reverse complement strand
CTCCATCTGGACACTGAGCCGTTGACCACTACCCTCTGGATGTGACCATCCAACCAATTCCTCACCCACCAGACAGTCCACCCATCAAATCCATACCTCTCCAGKTWWGAGAGAAGGATGTTRTGGGGGACCRTGTCAAAGGCCTTACAGAGGTCTAGATAGACGACATCTGTAGCCCTTCCCATGTCCACTGATGTAGTCACTCCATCATAGAAGGCCACTAGGTTGGTCAGGCAGGACTTGCCCTTGGTGAAGCCATGCTGGCTRTCTTGAATCACTTCCCTGTCCTCCATGTGCCTTAGCATAGCTTCCAGGAGGATCTGTTTCATGTTCTTCCCAGGCACAGAGGTGAGACCTCTTAATAATACACTTAAAACAAGCATGAAAACTTGCACATAATTACAGTTCTCCATAATACACTCTTTATAACTCTCAAATTTCCACCTGAGATCCTCCTTACCAAGTCACTAATTCTATCATATTTCAGATCTCTTCTAATAGCTGCTGATAACCAACTGTTCCAAAGCCTCATCCCAGTTCTAAATCTATAAATCACCAACCCAAGAGTCATTATGTCATTGGAAATACTCTACATATCATGACATAGGAAGTTACATTGAAATATGAGTATAGAGGTAGTTCTTTGAGAATGTCTTATGTGCAATCACTAAGTCTTCATCTGCTCCTTGTGGTGGTTCCTTGCAGATGCAAGATAATCCTAGAATCATAGAAGGATGGAATGGTTTGGGTTGGAAGGGACCTTAAAGATCATCTAGTTACAATGCCCCTGCATGGACAGGGGTACCTTCCACTAGATAAAGCTTTATTTTTCTACAAAATCAATCATCTAGGACAGGCAACAGAATTTTATTGTTGCAGTTCTGTTTTTCCCTTTAAGAACTATTTACCGTCCCCTCGTGAAACTGCTTACCATGAAATTCTTTCTTTCTATTGTATTTTTCATTATTCAAAAACTTCCTTTCCTTAGTGCTATTTTATGTTTATCCTGAACACAAGTCCTGATGCAACTGATGTATAGACAATCTTGTTTTGTGATACAGKATTAAAAGTTAAACTTTTCATTTCTTTTTTCCTTCTTTTTTCTTCCAATCTTGTTCACAGTGACTTCTCTCAATCAACTTGTCTGTAAATTCTAATAACCACTCCAGTAAAGATCCAAAGACTATGCTGCACAGTCTTCAAAGAAATTACTATATTTCATATCATCTGTAAGTTATTTTTCAAAAAAGCTATTTTTTAAATAAAAATTAAAATTGAAACTTCTTCAAGTAAACACAGTTGCTGAACCTTCTATGTGTTTGTGCCTTCAAGAATGTGTTCAAGAATGGCTTATGTGGAAACTACTTTTGTTTTTCTCTTTGCTTTTTTATGTACATTTTTTAAAATTAAATGTTTTACTTCTCAGTTGATACCAGACAAGATAATTCAACTAGGAATATAGTGGTTTGAGGAAGTTATGAGAAACCAAAAACAGGGTTAAAGATGAAAATGCAAACTCACATATAAACTGCAGCTAGCTTCCATGATGTTGCATTAGAGCAATACAGTTGTGTATTTCTACTGTGACGAGTACCATACTTTCTGTCATGACTGGTTTTTATAGCAATTAAACATTATGAATTCAAAAGCAGTCTCTCATTGTCTGTAAAGCTGTGCTGCAGTCCCATTTCAAAATAAAAAAATAAATAATACTGCAGTTAGTTAGGTTATTCATTAAGGTCTAATAGCAATAGTGGCTTCAACGTCAATGGAAATTATTGGCATCATTGAAGCATTTCACTACTCTCAGGAATTTTTCTTCAAGACAGTTGAGTATTGTACCAAAAAAATTAATTCCTTAAGTAATACTACTTTGTTGAACACACTGTGATAATAAAGGCTTCTAAGGAGGTTGTTTCTAAGGAATCAGCAGTCTATCTTCATTTGAAGGCATAAGAACTTGGAGCTCTATATATATGAAACATCACTGCCAGAGAAGCTAGGGTCATGTTAGCTAGAGTTTGTTACTTCACAATGAATTTAAAACTACTTTCATTCATTAAGCCTTTATGTCAAAGGGACAGTAGAAAACCATATTAAATAATAATTTTAATATAAAAATATTCAATTTCTTTGATTGAAACTCGGCACTGGTGAGGCTGCACCTCGAATACTGTGTTCAGTTTTGGGCCCCTCACTACAAGAAAGACATTGAGGTGCTGGAGCGTGTCCAAAGAAGGGCAATGAAGCTGGTGAAGGGTCTGGAGAACAAGTCTTGTGAGGAGCGGCTGAGGGAACTCGGGTTGTTTAGCCTGGAGAAAAGGAGGCTGTGGGGAGACCTTATCGCTCTCTACAACTGCCTGAAAGGAGGTTGTAGCGAGGTGGGTGTTGGTCTCTTCTCCCAAGTAACAAGTGATAGGACAAGAGGAAATGGCCTCAAGTTGTGCCAGAGGAGGTTTAGATTGGATATTAGGAAATATTTCTTCACCAAAAGGGTTATCAAAGACTGGAACAGGCTGCCTAGGGAAGTGGTTGAGTCCCCATCCCTGGAGGTATTTAAAAGATGTGTAGATGTGGTGCTTAGGGACATGGTTTAGTGGTGGACTTGGCAGTGTTAGGTTAATGGTTGGACTTGATGATCTTAAAGGTCTTTTCCAACCTAAATGATTCTGTGATTATAGGATTCTATGATTCTAGAGAGCCATCCAGCAGAAGTCATTAATGGGAGAGTAGCTTCAGCTTCAGTGATTAAAGGACTATTAAATACAGCTTATACCCTACAGCACAGATATTGCTGAGTCAAAAGCAGAAACTCTATAGCAAATACATAAAGAAAATATCTCTTTTCAGAAAAAAGCGTGTTGGTTGTGCAACTCCACATAATGTTCGTGTTAGCAATTCAGTGGCTCTAAGGGATGCTTGTGATCAGCTCTGAAGCAATGCCTTATAACATACTTTTAATTCAAATTCCCAAACCAATTCACAATACCAAATTTCTGTAAAGCTGTCATGAGAAAAGGTTGAAGAAATGAAAACTTAACTGGTAAATAAAAGCAACAAAATATGGTTCAAAATTACTCAAGGAATCATCATCTACCCATGTGTATACAATTTGCAGCATATTCATAAAAGTGTTTACTATTTCTTGAAAGACAGCACTTGCATACCAGTTTGTTATGATACGTTTCATTGAAAGACTGTGAAAGGGAAAGTTGCAGCTCTTCCAGTATTTACTGCTACACTCTGGGGCAGGTGGACCCTTCAGAGAGGAAGGGGAAGCCACGTTTTCCCTGGGGACATACAAGTGTCCTTCAGCAAACAGAAGCTTTTAGAGTGCAGGGAGAAAATGAGAGCTCCCGGGTGTGGAGTTTACAGAGCAATAGATGTGGATCGCATCAAAGGACACACCATGAGACCTCCAAAGGGGCGGAAGGACAGAATTCCTGCAAAGAGACTGTCTGTGCTTTGCTGCTGCCTAGAAAGACACTTATTTAACAATTTAAAAAGAAATCCAGGAGGTAGGATATGTCCTGAAAACACAACACAGACAGAGAAGATTTGTCCGTGATGACTTTTTTTTTTGTCTCCTTCAAGCGACTTTGTGCTTTGTCTGTTCTAGAAAACCCCATGGTCTGCTGCTGAGTAACCTCTGAGTTTTAAAACCTCTTCAGTGTTTTGATGTGCACACTGTAAAAGAAGAGTTTAGAGAGACTCAGCTTGAARCGCTGTCACAAAACCACTCTTGAAAATACAATAAATGCTAGCACACATTATTTTTCTGAAAAGCTTCCCTCAGAAATGTGTCATTCGTTGTATATAAGATCACATAATTATCAGAGGCCATTTAGGTCTCTAGTTCTCCACCTCCTCCTTCCTCCAAAGTTTGTAGGGAACAATACAGGAAGAAAGCCCAGAGAACATGTCATCCACATGTAAGAAATGAGAAACATTTCCCATATCACTATAACAAACTCAATAAATCCTAGTGCAAAAGGCAAAATCTACAAAGAGCTAAGGTACCCTAGGAAAACACTTAAGAGATCAGAAGCACCTAGTGTGTTCTAGGTTAACTGTTTGTTAAGTGACAGTTCTACCACTACATTTCTGATAATGGCATTTCTGTGCCACTTCAGGACCTGACAAGACCCACAGCTCCTACAGAGCACTGTGTCAGCAGAGTAACACTTCTCAGGTAGGAAGCATGCCTGGTGCCTGCACATAGGAAAGGCACAGGGAAGCACCTGGTAGTGCTCACAGCTCCTCAGCCTGCCCAGACAATGCCACAGCAAGGACAGCAATCTGCCTCTAGTCTCTTCCCCAGTGCTTTTCCTCCCCATTGTACCTCCCACCCACCCACCCACCCCCTCTCCAAGTCTCAGCTGCTGAACCATCCTGTCCGAAGTCTGCCTCCAAGCAGTCCTTCCAGGATATAATCTGTAAGAGAGAGACACCTCCACAGGTGAAAAGTTTGTGCCTGTGGAACATACGTATCTGCAGCAGGAATAGATACAGACAACCATGCACTGAATTGTGTTTCCAACTCTACTAAAGATTATTCATTTACTGTTTGATTTTTTTTTTTTTTCCTTTTGAAGAACATCCAAAGGGGAGACTTCTATGTCCAAGCCCTGTCCAGGTTTGCCCCAGCTTGGATTATGAGCTCCCTGAAGATGAGAGATGGGAAGCAGAAGATCATCCACATAGGGGCAAATCAATATTGGCAGGACAAATGGTCTGTTCTGACCTGGGAAGTAATGGCTTGATGTGCTTTCTCTACCACACACTTTTTTAAAGACAATTTTTTTTTAATGGCTGGTTATTTATAAGTGTTGTGTATTTCTTTGAAGTCATAAATGTAAGAATTGTTATCAAAAGATGGGCACATCAGCCCAGCTCTCAGTTTTTATCATTTCTCATTAAAAAACCCAGGGTAAGAGTGAATATTACTTTAAGTAAAAACTGACTGCTAAATGGTGGAGGCGGCTACCACTTTAAGAATAAAATTATTAGGCAAACAGTGTTCATGAGTTCACACTGACATAAATTCAAAAGATAATACATGCATTTATTTGTCACCTGGCAATAAGACGCTAACAGGGGCAGACAGATAGCAAAGATCAGTTTATGGGTAATCTCATTACAAGGTGTCCTTCAAAAAGAGAAAATGAAATTTACATTTATATCTGTATTAACCTAATCAAGGCAAATAGTACCGAATTAAAAATCTGGCTTAGACCAAGAAGTGAGTCTATGTAAATAAATATATTCAAGCAAAAAACCTGCAAATTTGGTACCCTCCTTAGTAAGTTCCTTTTTCTTGTTAGAAAACCAGAAATCTTGTGAGTGCCAGATCTTTGTGTCTTCAAACCTCCTCCTGTGTGCCAGGGAGGAAAAAAAGATGGGTGCTTAAGGAAATCCCAGGGTGATCATGACTTCCTAATGGAAAGGCTGAAGCATAAACTACCATTTATTTTCTCTATTGGCAGCACTGTATGGTGCAGATGCTAGTAGAAGTCCATCTTTGCAACATGAGTCTTGACTTTTTCTTTCTAGAAGATGAGTCCCTTGTGAGTGTTGCCTGTGAGCTGGGTCACTGTGCTTTGCATGGGAGGTGAAGAAAAAGCAGCTGATCATATTTTAGTTATGACTCAAATTTTTTTGCAAATCTGTTTCAAAATTATTGAAGGAAGAAAGGAAAATGTACTGTATATTTCCCTATAAAATATCTTTACAAGAAGACAAGTAAATGTCCCCCAAGTTGGACACACAAAGTTCAGTCTTAAAAATCGTCCTGAAAAAATGTGGGTGGAATTTTGAAGACTAAGGAGTTACAGACCTCTTTGATTATTTATCTTTTGTCCTCAAGAGCCATTTGATTTTTGCTCAGGATCAATTTCCAGGTTAATCTGCAGCATGCTGCACCCCTGAGTTCTTTGATATGTCTGGTGTTCTGTCACTATCAGAAAAAAGTGATGCAGCTTTAGGCATATTTCAAATCTGGAATTTGTTTTAACTAATTAAATCTACAACTCACTAACTAAATCAGCACAAACTTACTCATATTAAAGCCTGATATTAAATTCAATTTATTTTATGCTTCTTACAATTTATTTTTTTATGTTACATAATTATATGCTGAGAACATACAACTGCATTGGATGTTGTCTGGGGAGATGTACTGGGTTTAGCTGTTGTTTTGGTCTGGGCTTCCCAAACTGTAGACATAAGAGAATATATGTATAAGCAAAATTACTTGAAATTATACGCTTTTAAAATGCTATTGAAGTATCCATGTCTTCAGTTGCTGGGGAACTCAGTTGAAGAGCTATGGTAGGGACACTAGGTTTTTGTGTGTCTTTTTAAATTTGGGGTTTGCTAAAAATTCTTTGACAGGTTTTACTTAAAATTATAGCAAATCAGATTTCTACAAGACTGTTGAAGAAAAATGTGCTCCTCAAAAATGTATAGCAAAGTGACTGTGAGAAAAAGAGTTCCTGTGGAATGTGGATTATTTTGTTAACAATTACATTATATTATAAATAGTATTTATAAGATAAATCTTATATATTTATATTTCATTAATTCATTTATTCAGTATCAGTGACACCACAGCTGGCATAACAGCAAAATCTAGTATCAGCTGTCTACTGAATCACAAGGCTCAGCTGTGGCCACTTGTGCTCCAGCGACACCAATGCAATAAGGACGAGACTATAAACGCAAGCAACTGTGATCAACAAACCCTGATAATCTGAATGCATAAAATACCATGCTAAGTATTCATAACAGAAATTTAATTCCAAGTCTAATACCCACCCACTCATAGCACATATGCTGGTAAAAAAGGAATCCAGTTTTCCACCAGTTTCAGTGAAATGTAGTTGGGTGTCCCCTTCTTTCCAAGAGATTGTTTTCTCTTCCCAAAATATATTTATCAGTAAAAAGACCTTCCTCGGGAGCAGCAGTTAAGAGCACTTCCCTCTTTTCCAACTTGTGCAAAGTCTTGCAGGACAAAAACCAGATATCAACAAAGAAAAAACTGAATCTTGTGGCTCTCAAGAATTCAGAGCACTGTGTTTGGCACTCAAGCCGCTTACATAGTGCCTGGGCAGGGTTAAGCATATCATGGTAGAAATCAAAATAGACTACGTTTTCAGCTGTTCGTTCCTAAAACACTGGAAAATACTTAGAGGTAGAGGTGGCCACTGTAAGGAAGGACTTCCATTCATCCATGATGATTCAAAATGAAAGAGATAATAAAATTCAGTGGGAGAATAATTTATCTGTATAACAATGTTCTGTCTTCTGAAATGTTTACCTTTGTGTGGCACATATGACCATAACTATAATCTTAGTTCCAACCAAGACTGCTATTTGACAATTAAACTTCCTATCCTTTCAAGGATAGAGTCTATCCTCAAGACTGAAATAAAATATTTGCAAAGGCATGAAAATTAACATTTGGTGGGGAAATAAAATGTACCCTTTACTCTAGGTGGTTACTAAACCTTAGCTGATGGCGCATATGTTCCCTGGCAGACTCCTCAGGGAACCACAATATCAATGTTGGATAGAAGCCTTTAGATGCAACTACTGTTATAACTCATATATGCTGAGTAGCTTTCATTTTTAAGTATCCCAAAATGCTTTACATGATTTTTTGCATAGATCCTTTCATTCAGCAACAAAATGCTGCCATTTTTGCAGTAGACTATGATATTTTGTTCCATGAGCATTATAGATAATATTTAAGAAAGGATCTTTGCAAAGACTAATTACAAAAGGCTTAGCTTTTAGTACTTTAACTAAAGTGACATTTCATTAACAGCACTGAGGCAATTATTTTAGTAAGCTCAAGGAGGAATGAGAATCATTTCCAATAACACCCAAGTTTGCCTTAATGGATTCATTTGATCCCGGTCATATTCAACCTGAGATTGCAGTCCAAGGGGGTATGTCCATAAGCATTAGATGTTAAAAATCTAACAAAGCATAAAACCATAATGTTCTCTACAAAAATCATAAAGTCATCATGCTCTCTAACTAATCAAAAATCAGTTCTACAGAGAACCGGATGGGAATTTTTCAAAAAAATGTTTTTTCTCACAGATTGGAAAATACTGATCCACCAGAAATAGGGCAAGAGTTAAAGATTGTACCATTTAGGGTTCAGATAATTCACCTGAATTGAAATAGAACTAGATCAGACTCTCTGCTTTGGTTAATGTTATATTTAATGTCAAAAAAAACCAGAAAGACATAAAAGATACTAGAAAGCAGACGTCCCTGGCTAGCCAACACCTACATGACTGAGTCTTTTTCATGAGAAAAGGAATATCTAGAGTTCRGACTCAAGGGTGAATTTGGCGGAACAGAAATCCGAACCAGCAGATCACATTCCAAGTGAGACTTCTCTCCTGAAGCTCATTGGGTCTTCTGTGCTGTCACTCTCATTTTTGCAGTCCTCGGCAGGTTTTGGGCTAGCTTACTCCACAATGGGAAAATCCTTGAAACTTCAGTAAAGTTATATAAAATGGTAAAATTTGTTTCTTTTACAGCTCTAGTTCCAAACATTTTCCTATAATTCCATCAGGAATTAGTAAACATTAAAATGGATTAGGTAAATCCTATTTTACGCTACCCGTTATCAAGACGTGTTTTTGCCAGCATTCATATAAGAGTAGTTTAATATATATTCTCCACAAAAAAGGGAGAAGCCCTCAATATCAGTACACTTTTCACTTACAAATCATATAAATTTATTTTACATCAGAGAATGAGTCACTGGGGATCAAAAAATTAAATTTAATTCCCCTTTTCTTATAAAAAGAAAAATAAGTACTTTAGCATTTCCCCTGCTTACTTATAAATGGTACAATTGATTAGGTTTGAGAGGGAATACATATTGAAATTAACCTTTAAGTTGTCAAAGATCAAAATATTAAAAACACCCACATAAAATGCCTCAAAATTTAAGCTTCAGTTTTACAGATTGTTACTACTTCTCTGAGCAGGTGGGTAATTGCTTAAAACTGAGCTGATCCACTGCTTTCTCATCAGATGTACTTATTTCCTTGAAAAAAGTTCTAAAGACATGACAGACAGGAATGCCTTCAGAAAGCTAATTTTTACAAAATCACAGTTCCTGTGATTTTTAAAAGCACAAATTTCTGAGCCATTTACTTGAAACTCAGTTTTATCCTATGAAGATATTAATACAGATGTTGATTAATATGAAAGACTTTATCAAAATGGCAGTTCAGTGCAGTTCTAGTGTTGGAAGAAAATTGGGTTATGTTTGATGATTTGACAGAGCTAATTAAGGCAGGAGAAAAAAATGATTAACGTTATGTTTAATTTGGTAAAGCTATTAACCATTTTTTTTAAGCTTGTAAAATAGAATGGTTTATTACATTTTTCTTTTCCAAATGGTCTACACAACAATCTTTTGATGACTACTAGCCTGTTTCTAACTACAACCTTGAGAAGGGTATTAAGTCACTCATCAGTTTAAATCCAGTCATTCTCTAATATGCCTTCTTTTCTAAGACTGACATTTACTTTAAGGAAACGTATCTCTACTATCACAACACAGTTTCCTTCTTGCGATCATGACCTTTCTGAGATAGTGGGAATGATGCTGTAATGACATATACACTAAAACAGACAAGAAAAAAGACCAAGTCAAGATAAAAAAACTCATCATTAAAAAAAAAAAATTTGTTATCCCAATATATGTGAGAGGCTTGCTTTTGTCTTTTATATTTTCCATGGCAGACTCTTGGGCTGAAAGATCAGAGGATGAACTGGCCCTAGTCAGCAGTACACAAGAGATTCCTTTTGTAAAATCTTTCCCTTTCCTCTTCTCCCATCCTTCCAGAAACAATCCTATTATTTCCACTTTCAATCTCATTCCTCAGAAAAGATTCTATATTGTTTCCAGGTTAAATCTGCCTTTCATCTTTGCTCTCTCTTCTGCCAGTGTCTTGTGAAAGATCATGCCTTTCCACACCAACAACTCTGAGATTTTTCTAATAGGTGATAGAGTTTCTGTGGCCACTGATGGCAGCTGTGGTAGCCAGGGATTTTGCCTGCAACTTCTGGTTTTGCAATGTCTTCTTGGAGGAGGAGAAAATTTATTGCTGTAAAGAGAAAAAAAGGTTAGCTGTGGAATAAATTCTGCATGGTAATGGTATCTTCTAGCAAAAATAAGGCTGAACTGGGGTCTGCATACAGCTGGAATTTTAGGCCCTTTCTTTCTGCTGATACTTAAGTTACGGGGAAGATGACATAAGCAGAAATCAAGACTAACATTTTCAACAATGACTAACATGACAGGAGATTCAAAGAGTATGCAGTCCTGCAAACTACCAGGCGTGCAGGTCAACTATTTGTTCTTCCTTTTAGCAGCTGCAATGGCTGTGACAAAGAATGTGAAGTAGCCATTGAAGCACTTGCCAGGAACCAACATCTGTCTCAGTCCCACTCTCAGAAAAGGGTAAAATGTTGCCCAAAAACAGCTTTAGAATTTTGCTGAGGCCTTTGGAACCATTTTGTACCCCTCTGCTCCTTTCAAACCAGAACCCTTCCCTGTTCAGCCTGGATGCTTCATCAGCTTCTTCTAGAGTATTAATCTGGAGACACTCACTGAGAAAACCACGCAATCCACCACATATTTAGATCACTTAGTTTGTAAAAAGCTAAGTGAGGAGCAAGGCAGAAATGTTTGTGCTTTCCTCCTGCCCTCTCCCCTGCCCAGCTTTCTGCAACAGGAGTGGATTCCCCCATTTGCTCTTCTCAACCTTCCAGTCAATCTACATTTCCACAAAGAAGGTAACTAGTATAATTTAAATTAAAGATTACATCTTCTCTCATGTTTCCAAAACTGTGATGTCTCTATAAGTTCCTTCTCCACTTCAGTTCTCTGGGAAATATTTATTCTTGCAAGACAGAGAAACAGGTTCAAGGAAAGCTCTGAGGGGCTCTGGTGTCCCAGTGCCTGACCAGCTTCATGCAGATATTTTGAGCTAAGTGTTTTTAATATTCAATGTAAATGAAAAGGATTGATTTTTGAAAATACATAGGACACATCGACTAGAAAAGATGAAATATCATAAATTTATTCATGCATAAATTGGATAACTTATTTTGCTTTGTCTAAAAGTATTCTAGGATTATATTTAAAAAGACTGCAAAAACTGGGAAAGGATAGCAGAAATTACAAAAGAAATTCACTGTAGACAGAAATATAGAAGTGCAAAGCAGTCAGAAGTGCACTTATTTTTAGAGGTGAATCCAAAATCCTGCACATGAATACTCCTCATGTCTTACAGAATTTGTCTTTTCAATCGACTGAATCTTTGTAACAAATGGAACTAGCACCTACTCCCTAAATAAAACAAAGCTCTCCAGCTTTTACAGCTCTTGCTAAGTTACTGCAGTCTGTCATAGCACGCTCTTTTATCCAGCACAAACTTTTAGATCCCATGTCCCACCTGGGCCTGTGGTGGAACCAGTCATTGATTTTGTCTCTGGGCATTACTCTAAAATGCAGTTCCTCACCTGCATTTCTGTATTTGAGACATCAGACTCCAAACTCGAAGTGCCAGTCATCACTCACTGAGCGCTGAGCTGTACCTCCCAAGTCTCCTGCCACTCTCCAGGTAACTCTGAAATACAGGTTAAGTGTTTGGGAACAAGCACTTAAAGTGAGGAGAAAGCATTTTTTAATTTTCTTTCCCCACAATCAAAAACGTACCTCTATCAGCATGAGGGAGTTGCAAATGTTGGCAAAACACAGACATCTGAATGAATGCAATTCCTTTCTTCTTTCAGTCCTGGCAATGCCTGATAGTTCTGTGGTTTTTGTTGACATACTTTTAGGAATGGCAAAGCCTCTTTTGGCTCTTTTCCTTATCAACACGCAAAGCCTTGAGAAATGCCTGGCTGACTTGACTCTGTATCTCTCTGTAAGGTGAGGAACACCCACGCCTTCCCCAGCCGCGTCATGCATCATGGTGAAGTTACACGCTTACCAGTCTAGACCCGCCCTCATCACACGACACAAAGTACAATCAGAAACAAAGAGAGTTTCAGCCTACAGTGCAGGTCACAGTAATAAATGAGATTCACAAAACAAAATTAAATTCACAGACTGGCACACACGTATTCCAAAGGTTGTCATGTAACTGTTCTGGTGTTCAGATTTGGATACAGATTTGGGTATGATCTCACTCCATTAATTTCCATTCAAGCACGTGTAACAATTCAATGTACCCCTCCTGTATTAAACCTTATTCTCTGACTCTATTATGAGTGTGTTAATGGTAATGACTCTTGATGTACCAACAATATGACATGAAGACACAACAAATATCTTAGTAGAATGAAGTCAAGAGCAGTTTTCCTTAAGTTGACATACATAAGTTATTTTAATCCTCTAAAAGCCAGTTTGGGTGAACTTAGAAGGCAAGGGAAGGCATCTTGTCACATGGGGTCAGTAAATCAGTGTCTGAGACACTTTGGGGACTGCTTTTTTTAAAAAAGGATATAGAAACTGAAAGATAGAGTTAAAGAAGGCCTTCAGGTACACAATACAAGGTCATTTTCTGGGGAAAACTGCTGGATGAATCAGGACTGCTGCATGGGTAATAACTCTGAACATCTGACTTCAGTGGCATCACTTTGGATTTCCACCTGTTTGAGCGTGACCTAATTCTGAACTCATATCCAGGAAAATTAATATTAGCCCAATTTTAGTACGGTTTGCACTGATTGGAATAACTGTTTTGGCAGAGCCTTCAACTTCTCAAATTTCTCGGTATATGCTTCCGGCATTATTAAGAGTATTGGAAACTTCACCTTGGCATCCCATTTCTCTGTAGCTTGTAGGGCAGACTCTAGACAAACTTCAGCTGTGTTTTGCTAAATAATTTTCATGGAACTACAGAGATGAAACCTACAGGCTAAAATCTAAATGCTACAGACTAAAACCTACATTAATCTCTGTTGTTTTGGGTACCAAATATAGAGAAAACATGACATTTTGACACTATGGCTTCTCTTATGACTCTGATTTGTCTCATCAGAACCTGTGAGAAGAAACTTCTGAGATATTCTGTGGGAACATCACTGAAGCAAAAGGAGAAAGATTTGCTTTTCTCTTTCTCCTATGTCTCCCTGAACATACATGCATAAATATAAACTTACCTGTGTATACATATGCATACATTAGTGAACAAAATACAGAAAAGCTGCTGCTGTATGGCATACAACATATTTAACTCCTGGGAAGATTGCTGGCAGACGTAAAACTGGGGTGAAGTACATTACTTCTAGAATCCATGTCTAAGAGAACATAAGCTTCAAAATGAAGCTGACAAAAGCTTCAAAATGAAGTCACCCAGGAAGCAGACAACAATAAACTGGTGCTACTGCATATTGGGGAATTTTAAAAGACACMAAGGAGTCAATCTTGACCTTACACAACTGTTCAGCATTCATCTGATGCCTGTGCAGTTGCTCCTTATTTTTATCAATGGCACTGAGATTAGGTCTCTCTTCAGGGTGTTAATTTCCAGTTTCTCTTCTCCTCCAGGAATTTTTTGGGTGTACAGAACCCATATAAG
The DNA here is from genome assembly GCA_035582835.1 of Phoebastria nigripes. NCBI lineage: Eukaryota > Metazoa > Chordata > Aves > Procellariiformes > Diomedeidae > Phoebastria > Phoebastria nigripes. The sequence goes on along the minus strand of JAYKAV010003176.1, from coordinate 244,896 downwards.
GAACAGCAAAGGAGCTCTGTACACAGCTGTCTCTACACAACAGGCTGGATGGAGCCAGAGTCACAAAGGTTCACCACGTGAGGAACATGTTTACGGATAAGTTTATTCCTGCACTGGAGGTGGGTATTCTTCAGTTAGTGGCAGGGGCAGTTTTGTTGGTGCCAGTTTTAGTGCACAAAAAGAGCATGCAGTGGTTTGTAGTGGGAACAAAACAACGCTCCCTCTTACTCTTGGTCTAACGTCTTGTTTCAGAGTGAACTATATATGTATCCAGCATGTATTTCTCTTTTCATCTCAGGCAATTCTGCTCCAGCTGTGCCACAGGGCTTCTAGACAAGGCTGCAGAATATATTATGCATCTCCCCTTTTTGTAGCCACAGATAAACACAATCTGCTAAATGTGAGAGTTCAAGTAACTTAATAATGCTGCAAATACTGCTGTTGGCATTATAGACACTGAATGCTCCAAACCCGTTTCAGTGAGCCCATTAGCTTCTTGGGGCCAAACAAGAATGCCCTCAAAACAGAAACAAAATCCTCCTTCCATTCATTTCTTCAGCTTTTTTTTCTTTTCTAGGGACGGGGGGGTTGGGTTTTGTCTGTTTGTTTTCCTGCAGGTTCCACTAGAAACAGTAGGGAAACCATGGAATACACTATTGAACATCAGTGCAAAGATATAGTTTTGTTTTGTTTTCATACTTTGTCATTGGTCATTGTTTTTTCTACCACATTTGAAAGCTGCTCAGAATTACTCACAGCAGGCAACTGTCTGGGCTTCACTGACTGCAATTCATTTGATGCAGGGACCAGACCACTAACTGATAGTGTTTTTTTCCTCATTACATTTGTGTTTAAAAATGAGTTTGGGAGAATAGAGACAATCTGAAAACCAAAATTTCAAGGGATTAAAAGAAAGATTTTTCCAATTATGATTTTATCAGAGAGCTCTCAGAGGTTTTATCACACAAAGAGCCAGAACCTGCTAAAATCCAGATTAACTATAGTGAAACATATATAATTAGGCTGGGAAATGGCCTTAAGCTTTTAATCACAGAAATATCATTCAAGCATCTTTTAATTATAATAGAAAGCATACTATAAATTGGATGAGGAAAATATGAAACCCTTAATGCTTACTGTTCTTATCCGCTCATAAAAAAAAAAAATTATGTATCTTAAATTTCTGGGTGCACTGTTCTTTGGTTTTTTGGCTTGGTTATTTGTTTTGGTTTGGTTTTTTATCTGTGTTGTCTCTTTCCTGTTAGTTCTGAATTCTGGTTAAGTTTGTATTCTGAAAGGCTTCTGTCATTACTGCAATTATCTTTTCTGTCATCAAACTTATTTTCAAAGAACATGCACAACATCACATGCTGCTATTATGTATGTTTCATGACTGGCAAAGCTACATCACCAGCATTCCCCAGGCAGACTGTGTGGGTTGTCTCTGAGATAATTGCATTCTTAGCTTTCCATTTACTCTTTTTTAAAATAAAATATAATCTATTAACATGATTTCTTGCTTAAAGATTCCAATTTTTTTTCTGAAGGACTCTGTGTAGAAGTAACTATGAACAATGAAGAACTTTGCTTGATATACTTCAAATAAAACATCACTGATAATTCAGCGAAAACATTCCACTGATAGACTTACGAGAAGAGGCTAAGAGAAATGGATTTGCTTAGCCTGGAGAGGAGAAGGTTGATGGCAGCTGTGCAGAAGATGAAGCCAGACTTTTATCAGAAGTGTACAAAGACCAGACAAGTCAGCAGTTGCAACTGAAGAATTTCAACTGGAAATAAGTGTGGTTAAGCACTGGAAAAGGCTGCCTGTAGAGGTTGTAGGATCCCCATCCTTGAGGATTTTCAAAACTCTCCTGGACAAGGCCATAAGCCACCTGGTCTAGCTTTGGAGTTAGCCCTGCTTGGAGCACGAGGTTTGACTTGATGGCCTTCAGAGGTCTCACAGGGCTACAGATAAGCAACAGTAGAACTGCTAACATACACTGGAGAGAATAGTTTTTGTTACAGAAAACATAGCTGCAAATAATATTAACTTCATACATTGCTGAAGTGCAAGTTACATTAAAGCAGTCTAACATTTTCAGATCCATAGGCCCATGAAATCATTCTGGATCACCTGTCAGTAGCATTTGCTGATAATCCTGTGCACCTGACATATTCCAGACTGTTTGAAGAATTTTTATAAAACCTTTTCTAGTACGTATAACAATTCTTCAGTGAAGAGACAGAATGCACTTCTGGAAGGAAAGGGCAACCTGAGGAATAAAGCATAAAAACCAGTTTAACTTTAAAAAAAAAAAAATTAACAAAAATGAGAGTGTCCTAAAGATAGATCTTGACCAATCTTCCTTTGTTCTGCTTGTGTTTGGGCTCCTGACAATAATTTTCTTTTGCTCTAATTAGAGGTCCAGCTAAAAGTGTGTGGGCATTTTTAGAGACAGATCAGAGATGTTCAGAAATTTTGGGGATACACTACAGTATTCATGACCAAAGCACAGACTTTTAGAAAACTCTTTTGCCCTAGCATCTCTGTACAGTCATAAAAAATGGGAAGATGCTGCTGACAAAATATAACCAGTTCTGTGCAACACCTTGAACCCCATTTCTCCTCTTTGCCCAAATTCCTGCAGTTTTGATACAGTAATTTTTCATGTGGCAAAAACTGAATGTGACAGTTTGGGAATGTAATTGACATTAGCTAATATGTCCATAACTCACTTTTAGTTACAATATCACTTTCTACCTTAAAGGCCAATAAGAGAAGACAATTTTAAATTCTTCATCACCTTCTTAAACTCCTTATCTGCTGACGTGGTGGCTCATCTGATATATTTGTTTATATATTGGTCTTGCACAGACATCTCTTGTGCACAGAATATTTATGCCAATGGAGAAAAACAATTACAGGGATGGCTCTGGGTCTCAAAATGCTTCTCTTCAGATTGTATGTACAAGACTTAAACACCCAATATTCTGGAAATCAAAGCAGGTTTGTAGCAGTATTATTACAGGTGTGGTAATTGTAAATGAAATGTCACCTTTGTATGTTAAATTTATAAAGTAGATACAGTTGGGAGACATCAGGAAAGCAGAACTACATAAATATTTTAAGTTATCTGAGTCTGTGCCACTGCAACTTGCAAAAAATGTAATCAAAACTGCAGTGCCATCTTCTGGAGTGTGGTCATGATTCTGACCTTTAAAGAAATATCATTCTGCTCTTAGGTGATGTCACAAAGGACCCCAAACTATAATGGGAGTGCTAAAGACCATGGTTGCCAGGTTTTTTTCTTTTTTTTCCCTAAGTATTTCATGTTCTGCTAAAATATGACCCACTTCTGAATTCTCCACATTCATGCAGTTTCTTTGGAAGTACGTGCTTTCAACAGTCCATGGAAAATCAGTTCAGGCTTTATCCTTTCTCCTTTACACGCTAACTAAAAAGTGAAAATTTTGAAATTGTGAAAAATTATGGTTTGATACTAGATGAAAGGAACAACATAAAAATCACTTCAAAGCAGTCTAGCAGGCCTTGGAATCACAAACTCACCTTCCAGCATGTGGAACATGAGTTAATACCTAATGTTTTCTTTCATAGCGCTAAGTGATTCCCAGTGAAAAGAGACTCATTGAAAATGCTTATTTTAGCGGAATAACCTAAATATCTCCTTGCATTTTCTTGTATATCCCAAATTCCCTGGGGTGAAAACCTAACTACTTGTAATTTTGGAGGCTCTGACAAGATATTGGAGAATTGCCCTCCCTTTTATTTGTCACTTTTTTCTCTTTTGTTTCCATGATGATAGTCCCTCTGCAAAAAGCTGGCTTTCTAACACATTAGTTCAGTCACAGTGAAAAGCATAAATGGGGTGGACTACAAGCAACTCAGGTACACTTTAAGAAGTATACATCATTGAAATGATCCAGGAGAAAGTTAATTATGTAGATTGATGAGGATTAGCTTTTTATTTCATGGGTCCAGAAATTCAACACCTAACAGCAAGGTCCCCTTGCGTTCACATCTGGCAAGAAAATAACATATATATAATTTCATTTATACCAAATAACTTCCAAACTGATGAAGGGAATGTAGCAGTTTCCATATCCCCTTTCTAAGCAATGATTATCATAACCAACCCTGCAATACTAAGAAAACAGAGACATGTGGGTCCAATGCCAGTCCRTGTTCTGGGAAGTCCTAAAAAAAGCACCTCTTATGTCACAGAACAAGGAGTATAGGCTGGAAAAGCCTGGCCTGGCCCACAGAATCCCAGAAGAGGTTGGTTAGATGGGACCTGTGGAGGTCTCTAGTCCAACCTGCTGCTAAAAGCAAGATTAACACCAAACTATACCAGGTTAGCTGTGGCTTTGCCTAGCCAAGTCTTGAAAACCTCCAAGGATGGAGATTCTACCACTTCTCTGGGTGACTGAAGAAATGTCCAATATAAGTTACTCAACTTGCAACTTGTGGTTGTTGTCCCTTATATTGTCTGCCACAACCAAGAAGAGTTTCTTTGCAACTCTCCTTCAAGCAGACTGCTGTGAGTTTGCTTACCACTTAGCCTCCTGTTTTCCAGACTAAACAGTCCTGCTCTGTCAACCACTCCTCATAACTTGTGTGCTCTGGGCCCTGACCATCTTGGTAGTCTTTTGCTGGACCCTCTGCAGCTTACTGACATCCTCTGGAAATGGGTTACCAAGTCCCATACCCCTCCATCGCAAGCCACCATGCAATAGATGACCCGTTCAGAAGGTACTAAAGAAAACCTTTTAAATGCGCCTGACACCACACGCTCAGTTACTGTTTAGTGAAGAAATGCAACTTTGGGAGTGGGGTAGAACTGATTTCAGGACATGACAGAGGCAAAATGGAATATATATACAACATACTGTATATGGTGAAAACACAGAGAAGATAACAAAGAGGGGTAAAAGACAGTCACAGCCCCTATAAGAACGGGAACAAAGGAAGAACAGATAGACAGGAATTGCTCCAGTACTGTGACCCCCAGTTAAGGACACTGCTCCAGATTACCACTAATTAAGCCCCAACAAGTTCCTTTCCCTTTGGTAGAGTGGTAGAGTGAAACATTTTGAGTTGCCGTTCACTACATTTTGTTACTGCAGTCTCAGCAATCCTATTATCTTTTACCGTATAACTGGGTTTAGTAAATGAGATTTTTAAAGAGCAGCGTATGTGTCTGTGTGTTTTCTGCTCCAACCTTTTTCCATGACAAGGTAACTGATACTGCAGCACTGAGTCAGAGTAAACTCAGTGGCAACACCAGCACCCTTTTTTAGTATTCAGTGTGAAAACATCCAGTCTGTTAGCGCTGCTGTTGTGCCTTCAGATGCCGCTGCTTCTGACTCATGCTGCTACCTGAGAACCAAAAAATCACCAAAGGCCCATCACTGGGTTTCATTCTTCACTGCTAGCTGGCTAGGTGTCATTATGATTCTGATATTTGACTTTCCCAACAGTCAGTGGGAGGCATTATGTTGAGAAACGCCTTACACTGTTAACATCAAACTTTCCTTGGGAATTGTAGTCTAGCTAAAGACAGACACAGAATGCAAATTAGAGATAGAAAGAGAACTTAATTTCCCAGCAAATTAAATAAAATGGGTTACAAAATCAACAATATCCTAAAAAATTTGGTTGCAAATAAATAATAGTACATGAAACACATCTCTGATGTAGTCCTTTGTAAGTCTCATCATTACGGATCATTAGCAGAACTCACCGCTTCTGCATATGAACAGCACATTAAAATGTTTTTAATTGTTAATGTTTGTATTAATTATACAGGTATGGGAAAGAGACACCGTATCACACAAATCATCCTTTTTGGCTTTTAAACTGCACTTTTTTCCCTGAGTTTTTTTTCTACATTAACACCTTCAGATTGTTCTGTTTTCTTATGTCATGTCAGGGAACTGTGTAATTATTTTTTGTAAACCAATTGTACAATTTATTTCTGGACATAAGCACTGTATATTGAACTCACTGGACTTAAATGAAGCACTGACAATTCACCCTGTCTAAGGATTCATCATCTCTGTCATTTGAAATTATAATTCTTGTATAGCATGCCTAGTTCTCAAACTGCTATCATTCCCATCATATAGTGTTTCCTTAGCAAAACGCATAACAGTGTAAAATACTTAAAAGAGCTTTATGGGTCCTCTTTCAAAACAACAGACATTGTTCTTAAATATATACAGCATTTTCTGTGTTAGACAATAGAGCATGGATGGCAGGCTCTTTTACAGAACATGTCCTATTACATGGCTCCCTAGAGAGGGTGTAATGTAATATATATATATTTCTGATGCATTTCTCAATTAGAACAAAAGGATTAAGGCTAAAAGCATGTTCAAAGCAAACCAGGTAGAAAGTTTCTTTTGTATTAGTTCATAGCTATTTGGAAATTTTGCGTGTTCTGTGCAGCTCATACCTGATTCAAATGCTGGGAAGATGTGAGTTTCTTTTATTCAAGACTGAAAAACAYATTTTCATACAAGTACATATAAATAAATCAAGTATTGAAATAAAAGAATATGTCTGCAGGAGTTTGTATATGATATTATTACACATATCTATGCTGTATTGTTCTAGCAACAGTTTGGGGAGGAAAGAGCAGCAAAAGGAATGACAGGAATGGCAGGAAAACCAGAGTAACTGCAATGAATTTGTCTTTCTAATCAACTCCTGATGCTGAGTCAGTTTTCTGGGACTATGGTTTGTTTGTTTCTTTGTGACGCAAGGTCTAAAAGGGCATTATATTGACTATTCCTTATCAAAGGCTTGTTTACCTATTATGAATACAGAAAGAACATTTAGATGCTACTCGGTTTTGATGTCACTAACTTCTTCCCAGGTAGGAAACCGGCATGAAAAAGCTGGGCAAGCACACAGCTGCTTTAATTCTGAAGGCAGCAACACATTCAAACACTGTACAACAGGTGCAGTTATGCTGTCTTTGCCCTGTTGAAGTCTTGTACATCATGGTTGTCTTTTAGACTGGCTCACTAATCTTGAACTTTTGTTTTGATAAGAAATGTGAGGTAGTTTTATACATGCTCCTTAGGAAGGACACAGACTCTCTGAGGAGGAGGAGTTGCCCTTTGTAGCAGAAAGCAGCTGGAACAGATGGAGCTCTGCCTGGGGACAGACAATGAGGGCTTCCACAGGAATATCAGCAGCAAAGGGAAGACTAGGGAATGCTAGGAATGCCCCAGTGCTGAATGGGGCAGAAGGCCTGGTGATGAGGGACATGGAAAACAGTGAGGTACAGAATGTCTTCTTCACCTCTTTATTTTTCTGGCAAGAATTGCCCTCAGGAATACCAGGACCCTCAGACCCATGGGAAAGTCTGGAGGAATGTAGAGTTACCCTCAATAGAGCAGGACCAACTTAGGAAACATTTAAATGAACTGGACATGCACAAGTCCATGGGATCTGACAGGATGTACCCTTGAGTACTTGGCATTGCGAGGCCACTCATTATCATCTTTGAAAGGTCATGGCAATGGGGGAAGGTTCCTGAGTACTGAAAAAGAACAAATGTCACTCCTATCTTCAAGAAGGGCAAGAAGGAAGATCCAGAGAACTATAGCCCAGTCAGCCTCACTGTATTCCCTTGAAAGGTGATAGATCAAATCCTTCTGGAAGCCATTTCCAACCATATTGAGCAGAAGTCAGTCATTGGGATTAGTCAGCATAGATTTATGAAGGAGAAATGCCTGGCCAACCACCCTTCTATGATGAGGTGACTGGCTCAGTGGACAAGGGGAGAGCAGTGGATGTTGTTTATCTTGACTTTAGCAAGACTTTTCACACCATCTCCCATGACATCCATAACAAATTCTTCCTCCTTCTCTAATGTAATTTCTTCTCCCTCTCTCAAAGATACATATATTGATGTGCTGAGATTTTGTCCACGAATTGTGGAAATTATTTCCTGACAAAGTGATTTTGCCTATTTTGTTCAGATTATCCCTTGCCCTCAAAACTGAATATTAAGCTATGAACATATTCATACTGGAAATTGACAGACGTGAATAGACTTTATAGTTATAGATACTTATAGGTAGATATTTATTTTGTCCATAGCTTCAGTGTGGCTTTTAGCTTGTGTTTATATTTGCTGTTAGCACATGGAACACGCATCAGAAGATCTGAGAATTAGGATGGCATAATAAAGTTGACAACACTAATCAAGAAAACAGGTATTTTTCAACAGACATTAGTGTAGTATGAGCTTGCCAATAAAACCCAAAGTCAGAGCAACACTGACATATCATACAGAATTACTGATACTGAAACATCAATAAGACAGCAGCAATGTTTTAAGAAATATCCCAGAAGCTTTTTAAATGAATATCTGTCTAATACGCTTTTATCTGTAAAAGTAAAAGCTGCATTAATTTTGATAATTAAGGAAGAGTCTTCTATGTTTGAACACTACAGTTCTTTGTTTTGTATCATAAAAGCTGGCTAGTACTCTTTCACATCACAGATGTTGTGTTCATATAATGATCCCACATGCCACATTACGCAAATGATTTTGTTACACTTAACACACTGACTGAACTATGCACATCTCAGAAAACCTCAGAGGAAACACTTGTTTTCATTTGGAAACTTCTGAAAGTGACATTATAATCAATAGAGTGAAAAATATGGAGGAAGCACAGAAAATTGGAAAGTTTTAAGAGGTTGGTGCTTTTGAGATAGTAGAAAATAGTCTAGCTCTTCTGACCTTTATCTTAAAAGTTATAAGGAGATCAGCAGTGTGGAAAAGCAGAGAGTGCAACCAGAGATGAGTTTAGGTGACAGACAAGAGAGAGAAGCAATAATTGGAATCAGTAATGGACCTGGGAACAGAGGAAGGATTCTACAAAACAGCACAATTATTGATGCAAAAACACACCAGTATTTGCGTTTGGCTTTGTGAATGGGTGTCCAAGACACTTCCACTTGTTTCACCAAGACTAGATCAGTCATCTGTACAATTAGGTGTTAGTTTGTGGAAAGAAGATGTGGTACTATGGAGGAGAGTCAGGAATCTTTATTCTAGCACATATCAAATTTCAATTTAAAATTGAAGTTGAAAATTGAAACTGAACCTTCAAATATCAAATATCAAATTTCTCGGCTCTTAGAAAGAAGTGAAATATAGTGAAAGGAATATAGTGACATTCTAGCTTCCATTCATGTCATTTTTCAACAATTTATATAATTCATATAAATTATCATTGATCATTTATATACTCTATAATCCTGTTAAAAAGCAACGCTTTTACTTTGTCAACCATTACAAGCACAGTCTGTTAGGCACCTGAAAGCCAACTTGAAGATATAGTCAACAACTAAAGTGACATCTCTTCATAGCCTAGTTCAGGCTATACTTTCAAATATTTTTTTAATGTAAGACCCCTGCTGTCAATATGTGGCAGAGAAATCTGCAGATACAAGTAGCTGAAACAAAGATGTCCAATAAGATTTAAAAACTAAAAATATTGTGCTTTTTGCATGTCATGTTCCATACACTTTGGAACCTGAAATGTTCAGTAGGGAGGTCTTAGGTTTACAAAGAATTTGGGGTATCTGTCTTTTATTGGACCAACAGAAAAGCTTAGAAACATGGATCAGATTTATGTAATCATTTTTTTGAGTAGAACTACAATTCTGTCTCTTCTGAGAGATAATTGAGGCATTTAGTACGTAACAAGGAGTGGTAGCCATTTCATACCACTCACACTGCACAATATGGTGTATATATAGTATATTTATGGTATCATAGGATATGGCCATGGCCCGAAACTCTTCCTCCAGTTTAGACAATAGGTCCACCCAGCCCTGCAATCTCCATGGTTTTTTGTGCATGTATAACAAAATTTTGCTACATAAAGTACGTTTCTGGATAAGAAATTATATAGCAGGTTCTCAGTTCTGAAAAATCAAATAAGAACATTAAGTTAAACTAAAGTTATAAAAACAGAAGTTCAAGTTAAACAAAATGTGCATAGTGTCAAGCTTCAAAGCATTAGGGTTTTTTTTACAAATAACATACACAAGTGCAAGCATTTTTATGAAATGCAGTGTGGCTACTTAAGGCACAAAACTGAGGTTGATTTTTCCCTAGAACTGAAAAACACGTTCTGCATGAGAATCAGCCCGATGCTCATAAGACATAGAGCTGAATACCTTAGGCCTGCCTGAGGTGGCTAAATTTTTAATGACTTCGGAAAATTCGTCTGTTATGTATATTTTTATTAGCACATTCTATTACAGTGAGTCCCAGAGAATGTAAAATGATAAATGCATTAAAGTGACTGAGGGTAGTCACAGTCTGAAGACCATTAGACCATTCTGAAGACCAGACTTGATAATCAGGCAATTCCTTGCTTTTTAGGCACCAGTAGCCTGGACTCCATTCAGATCAAAGCTCAGCTGGTAATAAAATAAGAGTTTATTTCAATTATACTTTTAATTTCAATTTGCTGTCACTTCTGCTGCACATTTCTTCTGTCATCACTGCAGCTACTGAAGTGCAAAAGCACCAGAAATACTGCTCAGTTTAGGCTGGAGTTGTGGTTTTCACTGGAAACCTGAACACCAAGGCAGACAAAATGTCCTGCTCCAAATTGGGGCCTAAGCCCCATAGGCTTCTATATTGAAGTGCTCTGAAAAGGTACAGCATCTCAAAAGGAGAATGCAAAATTGCTATTCTTATTATTCTGTTTTACCCTAGACTAGTTTGTATGCTGTCAGTTCTATTTGGGTTCATAAAGGGAAATAATATGGGAAAGAAATGAGAAATTAAGAACAGGATATAGCAAAAAGCCAAAGGCATCAGAAGAGAGTGGTAGTGTTATAAGCCATTATAGCCATGACCCACCAGGCCATCATTTTATTTAAGCACAAAAATATCTGTCCATAACAGTCTTACGAGTCATTGCTTGTAATTATTTAACCAGTTAACTTCCTTTATAGCTCATTTTGAAACTGCTTTCCTATTATTTCAAGTTCTTTTATCAATATGGGTGCATCTGCTTTTATAAATTATCAGAAAGCAAGAAATCAACTTTAAAAGCAGATATGCACCTCATTTAAACTTTGCACTTACTTTGAAAGAATGATTTTATTGTGCAGAGTGCATCAGTGAAGCAGATGTCATTTCCTTCTATCCTAAAATTAGCACTTTTAAGCCTGAGAATAGAATCATAGAATAATAGAATAGTTTGGGTTGGAAGGGACCTTTAAAGGTCATCTAGTCCAACCCCCCTGCAATGAGCAGGGACATCTTCAACTAGATCAGGTTGCTCAGAGCCTCGTCCAACCTGACCTTGAATGTTCCTAGGGATGGGGCATCTACCACCTCTCTGGGCAACCTGGTCCAGTGTTTCACCACCCTCAGCATAAAAAATTTCTTCCTTATATCTAGTCTAAACCTACCCTATTATAGTTTAAAGCCATTCCCCCTTGTCCTGTCGCAACAGACCCTGCTAAAAAGTTTGTCCCCATCTTTCTTATAAGCCCCCTTCAAGTACTGAAAGGCTGCAATAAGGTCTCCCCGAAGCCTTCTCTTCTCCAGGCCGAACAACCCCAACTCTCTCAGCCTTTCCTCGTAGGAGAGGTGTTCCATTCCTCTGATCATTTTTGTGGCCCTCCTCTGGACCCACTCCAACAGGTCCGTGTCTTTCTTGTGCTGAGGGCTCCAGAGCTGGACGCAGTACCACAGGTGGGGTCTCACCAGAGCAGAGTAGAGGGGCAGAATCACCTCCCTCGACCTGCTGGCCATGCTGCTTTTGATGCAGCCCAGGATACGGTTGGCCTTCTGGGCTGCGAGCGCACATTGCTGGCTCATGTCAAGCTTTTCATCCACCCGTACCCCCAAGTCCTTCTCAGCAGGGATGCTCTCAATCCCTTCATCCCCCAGCCTGTATTGATAGTGGGGGTTGCCCCCACCCAGGTGCAGGACCTTGCACTTGGCCTTGTTGAACCTCAGGAGGTTCACAGGGGCCCACTTCTCAAGCTTGTCCAGGTCCCTCTGGATGGCATCCCATCCCTCAGGCGCGCCGACCGCACCACTGAGCTTGGTGTCGTCTGCAAACTTGCTGAGGGTGCACTCGATCCCACTGTCTATATGTCATTGATGAAGATATTAAACAGTACCGGTCCTGATACGGACCCCTGTGGGATGCCACTTGTCACCGACCTCCATCTGGACACTGAGCCGTTGACCACTACCCTCTGGATGTGACCATCCAACCAATTCCTCACCCACCAGACAGTCCACCCATCAAATCCATACCTCTCCAGTTTAGAGAGAAGGAACAAATAAAAAAAAAAATCTAACATTTACACATCATTTAGTCTGGAGAATCAAGTACCCAAAATTGAAAGAACATATTCCTATGGCATTGCCTCAGTCATATGGCACACAATGCCACAAAGCAAGTGGGGTATGGAAAATCCGCTTGGAGGTTTTCAAGATTCGTCTGAAGAAAGCCATGGCTGACCGGACCTTGTATTGGCAGTAGCCTTGCTGCAAGTCAGAAATTGGATGAGCCACTTCCAGGGGTATGTTCTAACCATACAATGTCTGTGATTCAAGGAAATATGGCTGACCACTGTCAGCTGCTGCTGACATTGGTGCTATCCAGGAAAAGAGAAATGAACAGCGGCAGTGATTGGAAGGAGCCCAAGGGTGGGAATGGGACATCCAGTGCTTCAAATATGTCTCCATATTTTTTTAATTGTCTCACTATGGCTCAGACTTCCTGTCTTATTAAATCAGAGAGGAAATGCCTACAATTGGTAAGTGCTTAACTTAACCCAATTACCAAATCCATCAGAAACAAAGTAATTTTCCCTTGGAGAACTGAGCCGCTTCTAACATGTTGCCCAGCTGTTCATGCTTTGGTTAAAGGAAAGGAAAAAATGTGTTTTGGTGATACTGAATAGCAAACTAGTCTTTAACTTCTTGTGTTCCAGCCTACTATTGCAGGATAAAAACCATGGCAAATATAATTTGAACTATAGCATACCTTGGATTGCATTTTCAATAGGGTCTTCTGAACAAAACTTTGAGTTTTGTAACAGGTATTAATCAAATTCAGCCCAGCAACAACACAAATTCCTTTTGGAAAACTTGATAACACACCATGTWTACACCAGGGTGATTTTTATACAAATAAAGTGATGTTTAAAAATATGTTCAACTCTTCTGTTCTGATGGAGACTAGTACTTATTCACCTAAATTTACCTTAGCTGCTGTTGAAAAGCAGAGCCTGCAGCCATTCAGGAATGCTTAATACTCCAGACAACCAGCAAAGCATAACTGCTGACAGCATTGCCACTTTTAGAACAACCTTTACAAAAAGGCATGCCTGTTAATACTTTCAGTACCCAATGTATCCAATGACATGCAAATGCTCTGGTTTCTGGTCTCCTCTGCCTGTCATCCATGACCTTTAAAGGTGAAATTTAAATTAACAATGTTTTTCAATAAAATTATCAATATTATCTTACATTATCCTAAAAGATCAAGAACTGTTACTTCTCCTAATTTATAGAAGTGTAGCTTGTCACATAGAAATATTACAAGAGCTGATGCAGAAAAGAACAAATGTTTAAAGTGGGATCCAAAGCCTGCTGAAGTCAACAAGTATTTAGAAACATTTTTACTTGTGTGCCTAATTTGCATACAACTGACCTTTTATTTTCTGGCAAATTTTATATCTGTAAATGTAGACCACACAATTTAGCTAGTCACGGGTACAGCTATATATAGCCTCTAGGTACTGGAGATAATTACACCTGCAAATAGTTCTATAGTGACTTTTCATAAGCACCTTTGAAAGGTAATCTTTATATGACTTAACAAAGGACAAACAGAAAAATTTAAAGACATGATCAGGTCTGGAGAACTGAGCTTCTTTTTCCCCATTTTATCCATTGACGTCTCAGTGAATTTGTCAAGGCGTGGGTACTAGAAGCTCAGTTGGTAATCTCTGCAAACATTTATTCTTTCAATAAAAAGGATTTCCCAATACTCTAAGCTTGTGTGTAAAGCCCATCACATTTTCCTACACACCTCACCATCAAAACAGTGCCCATATTAACTCCTTACTTTGTACATAATTTTACCACATCTTCGATCTGAAAGTGATGATAWAAGAGCAAGTATAGTTCTGTATTGTCCACAGTTTGAGTATTTTCTGCTTTAAAGGATCAGGTGTCTCAGGCATTTTCTTGGTATTACTTTTGAATTCAATATACTCTTCTTAATAGCCTTTCTTCTTATTTATTGTATTTTTCAAAAATTGAAGTATCTTTAAGGGTGAAAAGGGATATGATTATTGTTTATAAATACATCAACAGAAGTGCAAACTCTGGGAGGAAGAAACCCTGTTTAAGCTAAAGGACATTTTTTGACACAGGAACAAATGGTTCTCTGTTGATGAATAAATGTATGCTTGAATCTAGACGTTTAATTCTACTTGAGGAGTGAATTCTGGAACTGTTTTTTAAGTGACACAAGGGAGAAAACACATAATTGGTGTTAAAAATGGAGTTTCTATCAGTGTATGAAAGAGATCAGGTAGTGTGGCGCTCTGCAGCAGCAGGAAACTGGTCTCAGTGAGCCAAGTGGCCCCTTCCTAGTGTACGTTCCTACGCATTTTGACAATAAAATTAAGCAAGAGAACTTCAGCCACTGGAGTACTAGCACTGCAAAACTTGGAAAGCTCTTCATAATGGATGACTGACTTATATTACTTTGTAACCCAGTGAAAACTGCTTTATTACACAGAATTTCATCTCATAGTAAAAATATTATCTTCTGGCATTTTCCACCCCAACTGACATTAAGCGACACCTGCAGAACCAAGACGGGAATTATCTTTCCTTAGTGTTAACCTATTTAGATGAAATGTGTATTAAAACCACACACATACATCACTGAAGAAAAGCATTTTAGAGGATGAAAAAGTATTCATTTGATTTCAACATTTTGTGGTGAACATCTTCCCTAAATGCAAAAAGAATTGTCTCCAGTTACCAGGTGGTGTTGGGTTATGGACATGCCACTGCAAACAGCCTGGGGAACAACCTGGGGTGGAACTTCAAATCAAATTTTCTTCTGAGCCTTGTGTTTCAACAGCATACTGATTTCACCTGATTGATTAGACTAATTTAATTTTGAGTCCATCTCTCCAGTGAGAATCGGATACTATCTTTATCCAGGAATTTTAAGGGGAAAAATGTGGCTGATACTTTGTATCTTACTCTGCCTATCAAACTCTTTGACTTGTCTGCTACTTCCTCGTCAGGAATGCCCTGCCTGGGAATTTGCAGAACATAGGACCTTTTCCTTTCAGTTGCATACATCGCCACTGGTTGATTTAACTGTTTAAGATCTCTTGATTTTTTATATTGTGCCGTTTGATATGAGAAACCCTTTAAGATGCTCTACACAAAGTTTACTCATGGCTCATGTGGTACAACTTTTTGGAAGTATGTCTTAAAAAAGGAGGCTGCAGTATGACCAAGATAGAAATACCTGCACAATGCTGTTGTTTACAGCTGCAGTTTCCCCACACAGGATGTTGGAATTTGGCAGTGCTGTGATCACTACTAAATACTGTAATCTTGCAAGGCATTCTGTTAATTCACTGCACCACAGCTCCTGTCGAAGCCTTTCTATGCTATTAGACTTTGCACTGTTGGGTGTAATAAACAAATCAAAGAGAAGTTGTACATTTCATCTGTGAGGTATTTTAAGTCAATATAAGCCTCCAAGCAGAGGAGTTAATTCAACACTTGTAAACAGTCAATCAGACAGGACTTCATTAGCAGAGGTGAGGGTAAGAACCACTACATGATTTCTAGGATGCTCTTGCTTTCATTCTCTTTGTAACAAACAGAATGCCACTGATGGGAAGAAAAAATAGGTGATTACAAGAGAAGCTGACTCAGAATGAGGAGTCTTGAGAGAGCATCTGAGAGGCTCTTTGAAAGCTAACGGTTACTGGAAATGGTTGACTTGATTGTCCAATATTTTCTGTCTTAAAACTAAGATATCTTTTGCTCATGGACTTTGCAATACTGATGCATTCTTAATACATTACCTTTGTCTATTATGCTAGAGAACACACTGGCTTTACTTAAATCTCTGATTGCTTCCACCTATTACCCTCCACTGGAGCAATTGATTAGCTGTTATGAGTTTCACTTACAAATGCTTACAGCTGGTTTCATACTGCACTTAAGGAAGCAATATTTTGTGGGCAGGAATTTGATGTCATTAGAGACTCTCCTTATTTAAWCTTTTCTTATTTTTTTTTCAACTAAATTAGCTGAAAGTTAGTTGGCATATTCACATGTAAGGACATGAGGGTGTCAGGAGACTTTTTCCTGTGTGAGTCTAAGAGCTACTAGCAGCTGTACCACAGCTAATTTTACAACAGAGTTTAATACCAAATGCAATATCTGTAGGTCATTAATCTGATGAGGAAAGCATATATTTCTTGATCATTTGAGAATATTGGAGAAGTAACCTTTTATTGGTATGCAGCACTTCTGAAAGAGCAAAAAGAAGTACAGAATAGCATAACAAATTAACCATTTTGATATCCAGCTTCCTGGTACCTGAATAACTAGGTCCCAAGTTCTGAATTTCAGTTCATGAGGGAACATGACCACTATTAGTCCACATGGATTATGGAATTAACGTCTTTACTCACAGTTGCTCTCGTCTGTGTTTCTTCCGCAGGGACACAAGTGGTTTCTTTCTTCATGGTATGCAGAAGGTTCTGTGGCACCCACTGGAGCAGCAATTCCTGGGAGCAGCTGTGCTTGGGAGACAGATGTTTCTAGACCAGCAAGACAAAGGAGGAGACAGGGTAGGAAAGACCTAGCCAGCTGGGAGCCTTCTACAGAACAGGGCCTCCAGGCTGTAGAGAAGAGGAGAGCACACATACCACCCCAAGGTGGCAGAAGAGAGGTGGGGTGGGGATTTGCACGATCCAGTATAGTCTCTGAACTGGTCTGAGAGAAGACCTGACAGAAAAAGCCACTGGAACTTAAAGGTCCATTTGGAGATGCTCACTTTAGGGAAAAGGACAGCCTGGACAGCCCAGCCCAAGCATTCAACATGACCTAAGGTCCCACCACAGAGCCTGTGAAGAAATACAGCCTGCATGACTGTAGCCTTCTCTGCACCATGAGACTGTGTCCATGTGATAAGCCTACAAGCAGGTTCCCAGAAACRCAATAATGTTGCTGCTTACATCTTCACCTGTCTTTCCTTGTTCAAAGAACTTGACCAACATTCCCTAATGCATCTGGGAGTTCAGCTCCATAGAGGTAAGCATTATTAGCACCCACAGCTTCCTTGCTCAGTGTATCTGGAATGTGTATTTTCAAAGTAAATAAATGCAGTTGCAAGTCAATGACCATTTCTACATCAATGCAGAGTTAATTCATCTAGAGAAACAGTGCACCAGCCACACAGGCTATGAAGCAATAGCAGAGCAGGCAGCTTGCGTGCTTGTCTAAACTGTGTTGTCTAGGTATGAGGAAAGCACCATTTTTGTCTCCTTCAGATGCAGTGTTCAGCCATCAATTCACTTACTGTGGTTAATTTACTGAGAAAAATACGGTATTTTATATTGCTGTCAAAAATAGCTCTTGTTATTTTTTTGAGTGCTCAGACGCCAGGACTGTTTCCCTGATGATTTTGTAGTGTTATAGTGCATCACCAAATGGGACTGATTTTGCCCCTTTTCCCCTGCTCTGAAATCCCTGCCCTTTTAGCTATTAAAAAGAAGGAAAGGACTAAGAGGCAAAGGAAAAATCTACTCAGAATTTGATTAATGGTATTTATATTTGTCTCACACGTGGCCAAGAACCAGTCGCACGCAGAGCACATTTAACGTCTGGCTGAGAAAGTGTTCATTTACATTTATTCCATTTAGGTCATCCTTCACATCAGCAGTGCGCCTCTGTTGTGATTGAAATGCCAGGCTTTAATATAGCAGTATTAACACGTTGGGTGTGGGGAGTGGAGAATAGGGTGCTTTATCATATAGTCTCATTTTTATTTGTTTATGATTTCAATATTCATGATGGGCTGACAAGTTTATGAGTTCAATTCTGGGGATGAAAAATATGAAAAGGTCTTCTGGGAACATAGATCCTGAAAAGATTTCACTTTCAAATTTTGCAGACACAACTTACATTCATCAACACCCCTGTATAAATGATCAACCTTTAAAGCCCACAGGGATGGTTTCAAGCTGCACTCTATTGTAACAACATGTCAGCCAGAGAGTCGTTAGTGAGCAGATAAAAGTGATGCAGTTAGTTAGATTTGAAGGTCTCAGGACTGAAAGCTATGAAATAAAAATCATAAATGCTGCAGCTGGAGTTATCGAGACTAGAATTTGCCGTCGTTCAGAAGTACAAGGTGAAAAAGGAGAATGTGATAACATGATAAATGGAACTGATCATATCTGTGACAGTCTTTTGATCTTCAAAAGCCCAGTGGGCTTGAATTTTGCTGATAAAGCTTGCTATAATTACTTCATGTCATTCAAACTCTATGCGGCACAAGACAGGAGAAGGCTTCAGGTGATATTGTTATGGAAAACAAGGGCTTGTGAGCCTTCTGATCACCCTTGCATCCAAGATGACAGGAAAAAACAAGATGCAACTGATGGGATTTGCACTAACAAGTAGGTTTTTACTGTTTCTCATGATCCCAGGATTTCTTGGGCTTTCAAGCAGCTTTTAGAAATAAGGCTCGTGTATCTTTTAGACACGCCGCCTTTCAGAGAGATTTAACTTCACCAGTTCAGTGAGGGAAACACAAATTCTCCAGTATTCAGTAAATTCTACTGCAAGTTTTTAAGTCCTGTGTTGATTTGCTACAGTGATTTGACCTCTAATCTTTACTTGTTGAAGTATGACTTTAAATCAGTGGTTAGGGTAAGCAGGAGCACATGAAAACAGTTCCCTCTCCACGAAAAGCTAAAGCAGGGATTTSTGCATGTGACATCTGTGATCACCAGACCGGCTCAGCAGCCCTCTCAATCTGGTCTGCTTGGCTGCCTGTTTGTACAGGGCAGACAGATACTGTTGGCCACAGAGGGGAGTGAGGGAAGACGGGCTGACCTGAGTAACCTAAGAGGGGCTGCTGGAGCATCAGGATCCCAGCTCATGCAACATCACCTGGACCCTTTGAGGATCCAGAAAGGGCTGACTGATATGGGACCAAACAAAGTGACACAGGGGCTCCTCTGTCTCTTGGGTGAAAGGCACTGTGCTGGGAGGCCAGCAGTTCCCACTTTCCCAAGGGTTGCCTCCTGCCAGAGAGGAAGAAGCATCCTGCATGTACAAAACTCTGACCAAAAAGGAAGGAGGGACATCTGGAGTGTTAACCTGGAACCTCRTCCCATAGGGTTAGGAGGACCTGGGGTAGCTACAAATAAATACAATGTAGTATATCATTTCAAGGGTAGACTAAACTATCCAAAGAAAATTATTTCCAGCAGGCGATGGGGAATCCAAGTCAGAATGAGTGAATGGACATGACTGCTATGTGCTAGCAGCAAAAGGTTTCAAGATACTCTGAATTCTAGCAGAAGGTAAGGAAAAAGGATAAAATCCAAATCCTGTATCTAAATTTCATTCTGCATATTCTTGATCCATTTATTTCTAATGGAAATTTTGAGAGAGAAAGATTCTCAAAATGCAGAGCTTCSGTGAGTTAGAGACCTACCAGCAGTACTGTCACTCTACAGCAAAGAAAAATGAACTTACACTCTTCCAGTAAATGATAACACATCTTTTCTGTGACTAATACAGAGAGGGAAGAAAGAGCAAACACAGCAGCACTGCCATTGTTTATTCCCAGCAGCAACAGTAGCCAGTTCTTTTGGATGCAGACAAGAACAGCGATCCTTAAAGAGCTGATTAAACAAACCCTTACTATGTAGGGAACCTCTGGAAAACATGGATTCTGGAAACAGCAATTCATGTGGAAAAAAAGAATATTTCTTCCTGTGTTCATCTTAAACCAGACTGTAATAAATTTGACAGACTCTGCTGCCACTGTTGAAAATTATTTCAAAACAGTTCAGAACTAAGATTCAGTACAAAGGTTCTCTATATAATCTAAAATTAAATTATTAATATCTCATTTTCAGGCATTGCAGTATCTACTGTAATGTTAACTAGCACCATTTCTCTCTCACCACAGTCACAATCACTTCTGTACAAGCTAAAACACAGCTACATAACACTAAATCGACCAGATGAGTACACCATATACTCAGATTTGGATGGATGGCATTCTGGAAACCTTATGTCAGAAAATGTTTCAATTTATCTGAAGGCTATGCAATTTGTAGAAAGTCCTTGGCTTGTTTGAACTTGTTCAGTTTGGCTGGCTAAAAACACCTAATCTTCAAATGCTGGGCATATTGAATGTGTATCTATATATGCATAAATACATACATTACACAAATATTATATTAAATACTTACATATATCTTGATTTTTTATTTGAATCTGAGTTTTCCTGTGACACAGAGATATGTGGGAAATATATAAGTGTTTATTCAGTGATTTTTTAACTGATGGCATTTTTATCAGCTTTTTTTTTCTTCTACATCTAAAACAAGTTTTTGCTGCAATTCATCTGTAACGATTTCAGATCACAGGTCCTGTAAGAATACTTTTTAACGTGGTGCTCCAAAACTTGTAATATCACCAGGAGCCACCAGAGGACACTGTTACAGAAAATGCCTAAGAAGAAATTTTTTTATCAATAGTTCCTTTTAATCGATTTCATGTATCAGTAGAAAAGTCTGTGTCTGCCTGACTGTCTTACTGGGAATTATTTTCAAAGATTTTGCCTAATAATTACCTGTCCACAAACAAAACATTTAAAACATCAAACATTATAAGGAAAAAAAAAAAAGGTCACTGCATTTTTCTGTTCCYAGTGCCTTGGAAGTGGCAGTGAAGGGCTTGTCCAAGCTTCAGCAAATTGCACTAAACTACGGCAGCTGTTTCACAGATTTTTCACTCAACTTCTGGCTCCGCATAAGTCCATTCCAACATAAAAATGAAGATATAACTACTTCTTATTTCACTGAGAAAAAACAAGCAGCTCTCGAGACAACGATGAGAGAGAACAAGCTGAGGCAAGGCAGGAGGACCCCTTAGGAAGGAAGAACTGTGGGATGAAGCGTAGCTGAGTGAATGAACCGTGCATGAGAGGACGGAAAGCTGGAATAACAACCCGAACTGTTGGCCAAAAGCCCCAATTCTCTGTCTGATGCCAAATGTCTGAATCTTCTGAGAGTCACCAATACAGTATCCCAGCCAATACAACCATCGCCTGTTTGGACTTGACTGCAAATTCCCATCTGCTTTATTAAGCTGCTCTCATTTGATCTTTAGCCACATACGTCTCTGCAGTTTACTACAAATGGAAGACTTTCTATCTTGCCAACGCTAATGAATGTTGCCTGCCAGGGCTGACAACCGGGAATTGTATGGACATGAATGCATTCAGAAACCCAGCAGGTGAGGCAAAACTATTTGCAGTTTGACATTAATCCTAACGATACCTGAGTAAAAACAATACAATGCTTACAGTAACAATACGTTAGTATTTCAGTGATTGGATAGTGGAACAGAGTGAGTTAAAATACCAGATCTATAATGTGTCTGAAAGACTGCAGAATCCACACCTCACAATCGATCAGGCAGCCAGAACTGGAAAATTAGAATGTGCCTTGTAATAACGCAGTAGACTAAAATGCACAAAATCAGCAAGAATTTTAAATTGGTTGACTTTTTAGTGTACTGGTCATTTAGTTACATTTTTTGCTTTTTATATATGTCCCATTGTATGTTATGTGAATACAGTCTATTTATACTTGGGTTATTTGAAGAATAGATAAGTGAAATAGTTGTATGCTAATGCTTTTGCCATCTGTAAAAGGACCCCAAATCAACTACAGTTTTGAGGTGATCTCAGTAATAAGCTTACAGTGATCTTCTGTAAGAATGGCATGTTTTTAAATGAGACAAAGAAAAAAAAGAAAGGAAAGCAGGTTTTATCTTGTATCTAAGAATGTAGAATACTTGACTTTCCAAACAGAGAAAGTAAAAGGTGACAAAAACCCCTAAATGATAAAAATGGGCAAACCAGAAATTTTAAAAGCTCATAAACCACTTTTCCCCCTGTCTATTGTAGTCTTGCTTTCAGTTTAATCAAGAACTTTCTGGACTGCATGAAACTCTGCACGATCCTCTTTAGCCTTCGGGTTTTCACTCTGTCACCTCTCAGGTGTGGTTTTGTCTGCTCCCTGTTCCTCCCAGTAGTCTCTCCCTGTGAACTGCAGGCTCCAGTTCTTTGCCTCTGCTCCCAAGTCTGTGGGCTCCAAGACCCCTCCAGGAACAGTCTCAGCTACTCCCAAGAGAAAGGAAATCTGCCATGGAGGGTCTGATCCACTTATTAGCTTTTTGAAGGAACATAGCACACAAACTAAAACCAAACCAAATGAATGGATGCGCTCCATCGCACCCTGCAATCCCTCGGATACAATTTGCATTGTGGTCCAATATAAACAATCCCTGTAGTTCACTATTCTTCATGTACACAAAGATCTCTTAAAAAAAAAAAAAAATTGCTATGTCTTCTGCCTTACAGCAAAACCATATAAGAAAAATTCTTAGAGCTTAGAAGGTAATAACTATTTATTGACATGGATGATTTGTCTGAAATGAACACTTTTCCCCTACTCTCTGCTGTTGATAACCTATACAATAAACTGGCTCAGTTGTATTGCCTTATTTTCATCACACGCATCTGATGATTTTTTTGTATTTGTGACTTGGAATGTTATCTTTTAAAAAGACAGCACACCCCTGAAAGCAAAGAAAACACATGTAGCAAAGCTGAAAACAAAAATCAAACCCATTTTGTATATTTAAGTAATCCATTCTTGAATCAAATATGCTGTAAACACACTGCTAGTCCTTCTGGACAGTATTGCTATACATGGTCTTTGAGAGACCTGAAAGAAAGAAAATTTAGTAGGACCTAGAGATAGAGCAGCCTGAAGGGAATTAGTTGTTTTGCCAGCAGCACATTACTGCCTTGAAATTTGTTTTCATTAAACACTAGAACAACTGCAGAAACTTTGCACAATATTATCTTTAAGAACTGAATTGTTTGGAACTGGAAATGAAGTTGGCCAGGGAGTGGGGAGGAAGAGTCCACTCATGCAGCTGTGAAACTGTCTCAGATGCCTTTCCCCTCCCCACAACTTTTATTAAAATAATTTCAACTTTAACAAAGGTTCATTTCATCAAAACTAGTTTTGACAGGCCCTTAGTAATAGCACTAACAAGTACACTGAAGTGTATCAATTCCAATGAAAGCCTCTCCGATTCCAGCACAACCAAGTTATTCCAAGAAATTGCGAGCAAACATTCAGTCTCATTGGCACAGCACACAGCATCTCCCAGCAGAACCATCACTCTCCAGCTTGACAGCAACCTTTCTAGGATTAGGAAAGAATCACTGAGGGCTGCACCTTGAATGGGATTTCTGTTCTCCAAGCTGCCTTGGTTTTCACTGCTGCCTATAATCTCTCCCATTGCAGGCCTCAGTCAAGCATCATGTACAGCAGGATACATGAGTGATGGGAAGACATGCAAGATGTGTTGAGGGGTTGGGGGGGAGGTTCTGAGTACAGAATCCATCGCAGACAATACCCTGGGGGGACCTGGAACAGCAGACAGGGTTGCCAGAGCTCAAGGCAGACAAGAAAGATGGATGGGGTTGGAAAAAGCGGACTCATATGAAAGCAGCTTATCAAGGAGAAGCAGGAGGACTGTAATAACACAGGAAACAATAAAAAAAAAGAACGGAGAAACATGGAGATAAATACAGAATAAAGCTAGAATGAACTTTTCTGAGAGTGCAAAACAGTGAAAGATAGGAAAATGGACATTTCAGATAGGCATAGAAAGTTCATGTCAAAGCGTAAAACCTAATAACATTTATTTTGGTTTAAACTACTTCTGCAGCTTCCTTGCAAACCTATCTCTAAGTCCCAAAGACCACACGGCCAGTGAAAGGAGAGACTGTGCATGTTGGTTCAGTAGGTGTTCTTTTTGATGCTGGGGCTGTTTCAGCTCCTGCCAATGCAAGTATCTGCTTCCAAAGTTCAGGCTGCCACCTTAAATCCTTGTGCTTTATTGCTCCTTGCTCAGTCTCCTGCCTGTCTCCTGCTACAGATGACAGAAACTCAGTCAAGATGTCTCCTCTGGAGGTCCTCAGTTACACAGAATTGGAGGAACTCCAATGCTATCCATGCGTGATTTGACAAAGTCCTACACACCATATGCATCAAGAACTCTTTTGCTTTCCTTTTACCTTCTCCTTCAGTGGC
Organism: Phoebastria nigripes; assembly: GCA_035582835.1. Taxonomy (NCBI): domain Eukaryota; kingdom Metazoa; phylum Chordata; class Aves; order Procellariiformes; family Diomedeidae; genus Phoebastria; species Phoebastria nigripes. Next base: position 220,382 of record JAYKAV010003176.1, on the reverse strand, counting down.
AAAAAAAATCTCTCAAAAATGCAAAAAGCTTTGAAAAGTAGAATCTYATGTGAGTCAAATGTTTTTTCTAGACCATGAACTCTCTCAACAGGTCAAGAAAAAAAGAGTTTGTGACAGCTTTCCTAATGATCTTCAACTACGACAGCCTGAAGTCTTGGATATTACACTGTTAAGAGTTGCAAGTTTTAAATCAGATTTAGATGTGCTTCAGTCTTCGTTCTACCATGACTTTGTGTGCAGAATCTCCTTCAGGAACCACCAGGGCTCAAGTCTTGTCTTGTCAACGATTGCAGTTGCACTAAGTGCTGCCAAATTTTGAAAATTCTTTGACGCTTTCCAATAGTCCGAGCCAGGCGAGTGGTTGTCAGCTCTCCACGTGGGCTGCCAGTGTGGAATATTAAACTAACCTGAGCATTTGTTTCTGGTCCGYTCTTGTCAGAATTGATTTGTGTGTGAACGTTCCTAATTCTCAGCCTGTATATTTAATACATTTCTCCAGTGAAGTGCTTTGAATGATCTGCTAAACAAACAGCCGTAGGGATTTTTTTAGATTCAGGGAGGACAGCATGAATTCTCACTTTCTGGAGAAACTGGGCTAAACCCCAGTGATTATTACCAGTATTTGTGAATATGCAAACAAAGGACGCAGGGATCTTACTTCGTGTCAGATGCTAACTCTTCACCTTCAGGGGTCAGGAAAGCATATTCTACCRAAGTGTGGGATAGTATAATTGTCCAGCCTTTTTATTACTTTTCTGGAAGTTGGCTCTTGACAGCTGCTGGATACAGAGGATGTGACCAGCCAAATTAAGTATTTYGAAGTAACTTGAAGGGGAAATGATTTGTTTTCTTATTTCTTGTTTGAATTTGGAGAGCTTTCCCCAGAAAGTCAGAAATTACATTTTGGGTGTGAAAGCATGCATTCCTAGTGACACAAATACGACTTTATTCATGTTCACTAAGGAAAAAAGATGTGGAATGTGATTCAGTTTCATTCTGAAGCTTCAGATGAAATTAGTATAAGTAGATATTAGATCCTTTCTGGAGGAATTCTATATAATTCTTAATAAACCTGATAATTCTTGAGACGTGGATTTCTGACATTGGACAACGTTTTAATGAAATGCATGTAAACCTTGTAAGCACTCTCTCCGAAATGGTGCACCAGGGACTCGTTTCAGCCTTCCACTCATTCCACACACTTACAGCATTGTCCTGGTCCAGGGGACAGAACATCGTCCCTGATGAAGGGTTAAGAAAGGGTTGCCAGTTCAGACACAAATCTATTTCACTAATATTTATGGGTGATTGAGTCTGATGAAGAAATGCTTTCCTCACTGTCTTTCTCTGATTCTTAGAGCCATCCTCTGGATAAATGATAGGAAATTAGAAATGGCTAGTGTGTACGACTCTACAACACGTTGATGCCATGCCTCCAGGATAAGTCACAGCAGGCCCACCTGTTATTTTCCATTGAACATATGCAAAAAGAGGGATGATTTGTTGCTTCTAACACTGTTCTGTGTATTACTGTGGACCCAAATGAGCCYGCAGACCACTGTTCTAGCCATTGTGTAGATGTAGTAAAAGTTATAGCATTTTCTGAAAATGTTGTAATGCAATAGCAAGGTAAATACAAAGTGGAGGAATTATCATTATCATGTTTATACAGCTTGGATTCTGAACCTACACAATTTTCCAGAGGCCACATAAGAAGTGTGTGGCAGAACCATCACAAATTAAAACAGATTTTCTGAGTCCTGTACAAAAGCTTTACTCACAAGGCCATTCTTTCATGTTTTCTCTGTACTCATCATCAACAGTTGATGGCTTGTAAGTACTGAAGGCAATTTGCAAGTCATGATTTTCCTTTTCGTTTTTATTAACGAAAGACAATGCCTACAAAAGGTCAGCCAAAAAATAAATAAGTAAAGCATGTGATGACAGAAATAATCACTGAAGATAGAGAACTCTGGCAGTGGACAGAAAATCCTACCAGTAAATCATCCCATTAATACAAATACATATGTTGTACTTTGATAAAGTCTCTGTGTGTAGGGATAAGCTTATTCCAAAAAATAAATCATTCAAACAAATTATTAATTTAGATAAAAGGAGGAAGACAACTAGATGTAAAATTAAATATGAGGGATTTTCTATTTTTAAATAGTAAATTCTCAGCCTGGGAAAATCTCTCATGAAAGTACCAGGTAAACCAGAATGTCTCCAACAGATCATCTTCTATGAAAAAAGTGGCACAGGGGTGAAGCTAGCTTCACAGATTTAATTTATACACTAAATAAACAATAAACAATACTTCAGCCTATTCTGCAACAGCTTCTACTTTTATACCGAGATCTCCATCTTCCTATCCTTTTGGGGCTTCTTTCACTTCATCACCTCTGGGCTAGATGTGAAAAAGTAGCACAGAAGAGCCAGTGCCCATGAAGTGAAGCATAACCAGCTTCAGTAACTTTCTCCAGGAAAATGAGAGAGACCAGGCTAAGAGAAACTTGAAAAAGTGTGGCATAAGGGAGGAGTATAAAAATGTAAATCTGAGAGCACTTGAATGCGGGTACCATTGTGCAGTGATATTATCCATCAGACTGTAACTGAGGAGAGGGGCCACCAGTATCCAGTGCTGGAAACCTCATCTCTGGAATGTTCTGTTAGAAGGACCTTCCAACGTTACAGCGACCATGTGCCCGGTGGGACCTGCCAGCCTGACAAAGAGGCAAGGAGCCAGCCAAGGCAGATACAAGCTGGGCTTTGCCTGTTTTGTCACAGGCAACAGCACCCAGGCTGGTACCTGGGACTTTGGAGCTCTCATGGGTGAGGTAGTGAGAGCAGCAGCAATGGGAAGTAGAGGAAAATAGCAAAATGCACTATTTTCCCCCAGGTAGGTCTGACAAGAACTTTGAGTTTATGTAGAAACACCTAGTGGAGGCTGTCCTTTTTAGTGATACTTGAAAGCAAGAGGACATTTCAAGCACTTCTGCTTTCACAACCTAGCTTCCTAGACTTCAGACATGCCAGATTTCAAACGGTTCAGATCTGAGTTTCTCATTTTACCATTTTGTAGGAGGGCAAGAGATGCTAAAGCAAGTACTGAATTGAATCTGCTCAGGATTTTCATTTAGTCCTGTCTTTGGCCAAATACAACTAGAGAGAGGCTAAAACGAGGAGGAAAATATACAGGAATGAAGAGTCTGTGATGTTTTCTGCAACAGGACACTCAATCTCATAAATATCCACAAGATAGCAAGAGAGAGAAAGGCCATTTACAGCATTACAGAACACTGGGTAACTAATGAGAGGTTACTTTGGGTATCGCAATGCTGATGACCTCCTCTTTGTAATGTATTTGGCTAAGACTGACTGCTGTCTCTGAAAGAAGTCAGTGTGGTGGGATTTCAACACATGGCGTCTCTCATTCTCAGAGATAGGCTCAGACAGTAACCATAGGCTTCTGATTAGCTGATTATGGGAGATACTAGCAAGATAGATGGCCCCTGTCCAGGAAATTAAGAACATATAAGGCATAATTTTGCACAAATAAGTCAGTAACAGCCTGAGACAGAGCGCTCTGCTGTCTCTTTTCCATACACTCATCCTCTTGTGGTGTTTCTGACGCCTTTTCTGTCTGTCATCTGTAATTTTGCTTCATATGTTTTTCTCCTTGTGCCCCATTTGTGCTCTTCTAACACTTCTGAAGCAATTCAGCTAACATTTTAGCACTTAGATGAAGCATAATCAAATGCAGACCTATGTGGTCTTTCTTGCTGTCCTGAGTCCTGACTATCTGGGATCAATTCACTCAAAAAGAAATTCATAATGACTTGGGTGAAAGCTAGAAAGATGAACAGACCAAAATAGTGTACTGTGAGGGGAATTGAGTCCAAAATGCTGGCATTTCAGCTGCAGTTCCCAATTACTGATACTATGGTGACTTGCTGGGGGTCCCAAAGGGGATCCCTTCTTTCCTTCCGGCTCCTTTTGTATCCTGTACCCAGGAGCGGTGTTTGCGCAAATGAAGGTGCAAGCACAACCGCATCCACCAGCTGCTCCCCACTGTCACCATAACAATGGCAATTTTTCCACAGACTTAACAGTGAGTAGTCAACCAAGTCCACAGGCACCCAGAGAGGGAGAGAAAACAAGTCTCAGAAATCGTGAGGCTTTCTGTCTCCAGAAAAGCAATGGTTTAATCTATTTTTTGCATGCGTATCATGCAGGAGATCCAGACTACAAACCTTGTACCACCAGCAGGTTACTCAGATACCAAGTCAGGTTTTTCTAGCACATAATGCTGTGGATGTGATCTACCTGGACTTCAGTAAAGCCTTTGACATTGTCTCCCACAGCATTCTCCTAGAGAAGCTGGCAGCTCACAGCTTAGATAGGTGTACTCTTCGCTGGGTAAAAAACTGGCTGG
>JAYKAV010003176.1:179948-215092 GCA_035582835.1 Phoebastria nigripes | reverse complement strand
TGTAGATGAGGCGCTTAGGGACATGGTTTAGTGGGCATGGTGGTGTTGGGTTGACGGTTGGACTCGATGATCTTAGAGGTCTTTCCCAACCTTAATGATTCTGTGATTCTGTGATAATGAAGAGATCTTTGATGGCACTTCAATTTTGCTTCATTCTTTATGTAAACATACAATTGTAAAGGGGCCAGTCTGCAGCAATTCATCACAAATAGACAAAACAGGTTGTTTCTTTAGGACAAGATTGTTCATACAGTTTATAAATCATTTATGTTAGGACCTTTTAATTCAAACATTGTCAGCAGAGTGTGACCCTAAGACAGTGAGTATTGCCAGAAGCAGGTCACTCACTTTATTTGTTTACCTGGGGTGGGACAGGGGAGGCCAAGGAGTCACTTTTGATAAGGCTGAGCTGTGCCTGTAGGATCCTGTGTCTTAAAACTGTGCTGCTCCCTTTTTAGCTGCCATCTGAGGGCAAATTTAAAGCTTAACATTTGGTTTTAGGGCACAACAAACTTGGGGTTTATTGGCTTTGTGTGGAAAGTACATTTAAGAGTCTGCTATACCTCTCATTTTCCTACCTCTTCCCCATCTTTCCCTGAAATGCTTTTCCAACACAGACATCCAAAGAAAGGCAATATATTTATATGATTTAAAATTATTCTTAAACTATATATCACAAAAATGAAATATTCACTTTCATAATTATTTTATTATGTGCTCAATCTTGATGTAATAACAGCTCGTTCTAAAATCAATCTCTGTGTCATACAGCTCCAGGTTTTAGAGATTGTGTGATGGTAGTTCTTAAGGGATGCCCACCCCCTTCACTTTTCAAAACACTGAAATCTTTCACCATTTTTTGAATTAGAAAAGAGGTAATATCACACTTCTCAGCCAAATCGGTTCTCAAAAGAACACAGGTTAAAAAAAAAATCACTGTTCTTTCTACTTACTCTCTTGCTTTGGCTTGATATGTTATTGTTTTACATAATAAAATTTATTTTGTAAGTGAAATTAGAAAGTAAATTAATAAATCAAAGTAAATAATAAACAAAACCAAATAATAAATAAAGGCAAATAAAACAAACAAAAATTAATATGTAAATAAGGTATTATTTTGTTGTTATTATGACACATGCTCCAATTCCTTAATCATCTTCATGGCCCTTTGCTGGACATGCTACAGTATGTCCATGCCCTTCTTGCACTGGGAGCCCAAAACCAGGCACAGCAGACCAGATGTGTTTCACCAGTGCTGAGCAGAGGGGAAGGATCACCTCTCTTGACCTGCTGGAAACATCTTTCCTAATGCAGTCTAGGGTGCTGTTGGCCCTCTTTGAGGCAAGGGCACACTGCTGGCTCATGCTCAACTTGTTTTCCATCAGGACCCCGAGGTCCTTTTCTGCAGAGCTGCTTGCCAGCCACTTGGCCCTCAGCATGTGCTGGTGCATGGGGTTGTTCCTCCCGGTGTTCAGGACTTTGTATTTCCTGTTGTTAAACTTCATGAGGTTATTCCTCCCATGTGCAGGACTTGGCATTCCCCTTTGCTAAACTTTATGAGATTCCTGCTGCCTCCATGCTCCAGCTTGTCAGGGTCCCTCTGAAAGGCAGCACATTCATCTTGTTAATTAACCACTAACCTCCCTGRCCTGGTTCTGCACTATCTGCCAACTTGCTGAGAGTGCACTGCCCCATCGTCCAGGTCATTAATGATATTAAGCAGGATTGGACCCAGTATTGGCCCCTGGGGCACACCACTAGTGGCTGGCCTCCATCATGCTGTTGATGACAACTGTCTGAGCGCAGCAGCTGAGCTAATTTTCAATCACTCTCTACTCATCTAGCCTATACTTCATCAGCTTGTCTAAGAGGGATGTTATAGGAGGCAATGTTGGAAGCCTTTCCAAACTCAAGATAAACATCATCCACTGCTCTCCCCTCATGCGCCAAACCAGTCATCTCATTGTGAAAGGCTGTCAGGTTGTTCAGACATGATTACCCCTTCATAAATCTATGCTGACTACTCCCAAACACCTTCAGAGTGCCATTATAGTCCTTTTGATGTGGGTGAGAACCCGTATCTCTGCCTGTAACTGCAGCCACAGATTCTCTCCTTCTTTCTGGTGTGATGTTTCCCTGTAAACTTTTTCAGATAATATGATACGACAATCTGCAAAGAAATCTGTTGTGAAAGGGAAATCTGGGGATAAACTGGAATTTTACAAGAAAGCATCCAATGACTTAAAAGTTAGTTAACCCAGAAAATTTACTTCTACATACACTACCTAAGAAAGAGCTCATCCAAGAAAATCACATTGTCCTAATACCAGRAACAAGTTTGCAAGTGCTGACATGCTGATAACAGGCTGTCACACAATTTGTTGTCATGCTTCTTTCTAGTGTTATTACAAAAAAAGTTTCATCCCTTCCATTGCAAAAACTTCACTTGTATTGATTTAATGTACTTACTATTTCTCCCTTTGCAGTGGAGTAAAAGGGGCAATTTCTGAACCACCATCCATATTCTCTGTTAATGTTTTTCTGGTTTAGCAAGAGATGACAACAGTTGATTATTCTCCAACAATTACTATTCTTTTAAGTAGAGAAAATGTATTATTATGCATTAAAAACACCAGCACATACTAAGAACAGGATACTACAAAATGTAAAGTAATATTGACAAGAAAGAGATGGAATTCAGGAGATACAATAGACATGAAGAAAAGATTGTTCCCTAAGAATAAGCAATACTTTCAAGACCACCTCTTTACATAAATCAAGTCACTGTGGAGATGTTTAAATATTAAAACKATAGAAGTTAAATCATATATAATGAGATCTTAAGTCATGAACCTCTCTTCTGATTATTGGTAAGACAGGCAAGAAATCACGTATAGTAAGTAGTATAGACACATTCAAATATTACAGACTCTTATAAATGAATTTACCTCATCATTTTTTACTAACCAAATAACATACCTAAAAGCACACTTTKCCTTTATGTTCAAAAATGTTTCCTGTTTCAAAGGCTTAGAATTATGCTCTGCCTAAAATCACACCTATACCCTGCCCAGTTTAGTATACTCAAAGTTCATTCCGCATCCCATCTTGCACAACTTTTACAGTGTTTATTCCATGCCTGAGAAGAGGCAGAACACCACAAACTACAGGAAAGCAGCTCCTCTCGCCCTTTCAATTGATTTTACAGATGTCGTAGAGTAGATCTGCCCACAGAAGTTCTGAACAAGGCCTGATCTAGAAAACAATTGCTGCTTGCCTCCAAATCTTGAAACAAATCCATCCAGCAGAGAGGACGAAATGCCAACGTGCTCAAAAAAAATCTAATRGAAGTGAAACCCTGCTGCACGTCATTTTGGTTCCAAAGGGAATCTGGAAACCTTGCTTTAGAGCAGCCTGTGGGTCGCCTGCTGAGGAGCGAAGAGGCAGGCAGCCAAACCAGCCAGAAACAAGGCAGAAAGATATTTAATATTCTTTGAAAGCTTCATCAGTGTTGACAGATTTCCACAGGGTGTTTCACCTTTGGTGCATCAGCACTCTGTGGTAGAAATGCACCTGTGTGGAAAATTTCCACTGATCCTAAAGCTGGTGGCTGTGACTGCGCTCAGGTCTGCTCTTTTTCCCTGATGCTTGCTGATTTCAGAAGGGTTTAGAACAGATCCTGAACAATTCGGTAGAAGACCACCAGCAAGTTGTGAAACTTTCTAAAACTAAACCAGAATTTATTAAAAAGACACCATCTTCCACTCTCTTCCACTAATTCTCTTTGTATAACTGTAATAGTTTTAGAATTTGAAATGGAAATCTAAACTTTGAGAAGTTATACTGATGTATGTATAGATACGTATCCTTCTCTACCCTTAGCAGTTTTYGAGACAGCCAGACAGTGCCACAGCTGCCCTGAGGTAGTGCTGGTGGTAGGAGTGCTCTGAGCAGGAGGTTGGACTAGAGACCTTCAGAGAAGGAGGTCTTCCAACCAAGAATTCCCAATGCTGCCTTACTTACACCACGGGAAAAAACAACGTTGGAAAGGGAATCACTGGTTTAAACACCTTTGAGGGGTTCTAGAAGAACATATTGTGAGATAATATCTTCTGAACACTAAAGCAAAAGCCTCACTAAAATTAATGAACTGTTTTACTGAACTGTAGCTACAAATATAAAAGAATTATATGAAAATATAGCATAAAATCAAACTAATTTATGTTATTTTTTATAATATAAAATCAAACTGATTTCACAGTTCAGTTTGAGTACAATTCAAAATTATGATGTGTATTTYCTTTTGAAGCCGACGGAGCCTATCATTTTCTGGTTAATACATACTTTTAACAGAAATGTAGTGAAAAATTTGCACTTACCCATTTAAATCTGAGAATATTTTTTCAAAGCTAAATTTGCCACAGGTACAAAGAAACCAGTCAGTGTCTGGATTTTATTATATATCTGCTTTAAAAGCTTGCACGGCATGTAACTTGACTGTCTGAGAGAAAAATAGGCTGTACAGGCTAGATAAATTAACAAGCTACAAGGAGAGAGATCATTATCTCAACCATTTTAAATTGAATCCTGCTAACACTTGGCACACAAGCTGAAAAAACAAAGAACTGACTGCCAATATTTGTTAATCATTTGAATTCACTAAATCCCTTGTGYGTTGGGAGAAATACAGAACAAAATTAAAATGCACATTTAAATATACAAACTTTTCAACACCAAAGGGTGAACTTAAAAAAACGTCCTAGTGTGGTGCAGTACCACACTGCAAAAAAGACTTTGAACAATATTTCTATATTTCCATGTAACTCATAATGGAAATGGACTCAAAGTGTAAAAGATTAAAAAAGACTTGATAAAAACCCCAYATCCTGTAGTTGTCCAAAACAGCAGTGCCGTGCATGGTGCTTCCTACTTCATCACTTTGGGAGTTAGACTCCTGAAACTTCTGACAGAGTTGTCTTAGTCAGCCTTGACCAGTTCCCCCACAGCAGTGATGACAGCTGATAGGACATCTGCTCAGCTGTATATATTCTCTTTACACCTACATGATCTTTTAGCCATATACACTGTGTTTATCATTAAGTATTGCTATTTGCTAATGGCTTTTTTCCCTCTCCCAGCTGCGGGAAGAACAGTTTGTTTATTTTCTTGCTTACCTGGGCACATGAATGCAAAACTGTGCTTTGAATTTAGCCTTATGTGATTAGACATGATTGTTTCATAGGATCATCGAAGGATTTAGGTTGAAAGGGAACTCTGACTGTCATCTAAGCCCTTCCTCTGCTCCAGACGAGGCTAACTCCCAAAGCTAGATGGGGTTGCTCAAGGTCCAGTTCAGGCACATTTCAAAAATCCCCAATGACAGAGATTCCACCGCTGCTCTGCGCACCCGATCCAATGCAGCATTCGAGATGCTCCACTCGTAGTGGTAGTTTCCCTTGCCCACACAGAATCGGGCTGTAACAGATCTTTGTCCACTAGCCTGCAAATTTCTCTCACACCATCATTTCCCAGTTCTGATGGAATATAATGTCCCAGAACTGCAGAAGAAACAGCAGCCGCTGAGACAGGGAAATGAAAAGCTGGGAATATATACATGCGAATCATGACCTCTCTCATGGAGAGAAAGTGCAGATGTTAGCCAGTGCTCAAGGAGTACGTCCATCAAGAATTCAAATCTGATAAAACTGATGATTCCAGCAGGAACACATCCATATGATCCAACAGAGCGTGGCTTCAGACACCCAAGCAGTATATCCCAGACATGTCACTGCAAGTATGAGCTGATTATCTCTGTTGCAGGGCAGCCGATTCAGTACCACGCCCAAGCTCAGATAACACTATCTCTTTTGGCAGCTTAGTCAGTCTGGTAGCCCAACACTGCACAACCGAACATACGTTAATCTCTTTCTCATCATCTCTGATGCTGTCCACTCTTGTGACTGCCTCCCACAGCTCCCTTTCTTGGCAGCACAGATCCTCAAGAAGTGTGCATCTCCCGCGTGCTTCAAGATCATCTTCCACTGCCCGGGCCCAGTGAGGGGCCCCAGGCACACCCTGCAGCCTGAGACCTGCAGAGAGGCATCCTCCTTCTGGAGGAAAGTAAAAATGCCAATCTGTATATGTAAACTCTAGTGGTTGTTCCAGCATTTTGTAACGAACACTCCATTTAAAGAATGAATATATTAACAGCATTTTTTTGCCGCCACAGAGGAGAAGCTTTCGTGGTCAGGGGGATCAGTGCAGGGACACAGTAAGATGCTTTCCCAGGATGGCAAAGGAGCACTCGGATGAAGGGAGAATCCTGTGTCCRTTTCCATCCCAGGCCTGAAGGCATCAGTCAATACCCTCCACTTGATAACAATGTCCAGAGGCCCCATTCAACTTAAACTTCCCTTTATTCTATTGTGAACATTTTCAGTCACTTTGCAAGCTAAAAGGCTGTTTCATGCAGACTTTTCACAAAATGACTGAACAGACATTATGTTGCGGTATGTTTGCAGCATGGCATGGAATTGGACCAGTTATTAACTGGGAACACGTTATGCTAACTTAAATAGTTTAYGGACTGTGGTGTTAAACTTTTGCAAAGAAACAAAGAGACTATTACCTGTAACATTTTCAATACCTGCGAAGCAAATTGTTAGCAAAAGGAGACAATTTTCTGCAAAGTTTGGGAAATTTCATGTCACTGGGCATTTTCAGGGCTTCTGCTCATAGAGTCTCAGTGGTGAAGGTTGTTCTGCTGCTTAGGGACGTTCTGCTGGCATAGACTGAAGGCACCGGCCACAGGCAGGAGGACCTGGGGTTGGTAAGCCCATTGTGGATGCCTAGAGCTCACCAGAAGAGCAAAGCGGGTGGAAAATTCTCTGGTTCCAGAGAAAACTGGATGGACAGAATGAAATGTTGTGACGGAGCAATCTCCCCTTGAGTAGCAGAGACAGCGTGGTTATCTGTGGCTGCAGCAAGCACAGACGCTGAACATCTATCACATTTGTTGATTCAGTAGAGCTGATATAACACAGAATACTGAACCTAACCAACCTTATTGTACAGGCCGCTGACAATCACTGACAGCAGCAAGTTCACACTTGAGATCAGTACAGAACAGCAGGTTTATAGCAAAATTTTAATGCAGAAAAATGGCTGGTAAATTCTTGGTGAACAGATGAGAGGGAATTCCCACGATCCATTCCTGTGAATTAGTGTCTGCCATTCATATCACAAACATAAATGTAATCTTATTGCAGTAATCACCTGAAAACTGGCTTTGAAGATGACTTAGCTTCTCATGTACCACCACAAGCCACAGCTATAAAAACTTTCCTTCTCGGATATTTTATTATTTACTTTATTCAGTTCTGGTGTTTCTCTGCAGTATGTAAAAATTGTGAAAATCAAAAAGATATCACAAGTTGAAAGCACACAGTCCCTATCAATCCCTTGCTGTGAGTCTGATGATAGTGCAAAATTGGGCGACGTGGTTTTGGATGAGTTATCATATGCATCGTTAGTATGGAAATGGAAGAAGCAGCAGGCTGTATGCGCTTGGGGAACCAAATTTGTCACAGCTGTTTGTGTCTGAAGATTTCCTGAAGAGTTGTTTTGGGAAATGGGCCTGATTCAGGTGCCATGTAACACACAGTTGCCAACATCTCTTACCAAAGAGAAGAGAACAAGACTTCTCCTTTACTTCCAGAAGCCAAGTTAAGTTACTGTGAAGGAGACAGTCTTCAAACAGTAATTCTGAGTAGAAGAAAACTCCTAGAAGAAATGACAGCTTAAGACTTTCAAGCTGAAGCCTTGACCTCAGAGCAGAAATCAGAATCAGGAGGGGCTTTTCCTTTAACACTTGCATTTGTTCACTGCTCCTCTGAGTGAAAGAAAACTGCAGGAGATGCTACTTTCCATGACATACTCGGCTTTTCACTAGAATAGTATGACTGAATGTCCAAAAGGCCCTTTTTCACGTTACAACTGCTAAAGTGACGGTAGCCATTTCAAATACATTTCAAAAGCTTCTAGGCTTTTCATGGAGTACTTGAGGGAACATTCAAGGAGATCAACAGAGGTCTTCTAAAGCTTGAAGCTTCGAGTCAGTTAGCAAAAATGACTGCTTTCATAACAGCATTGCAGCATAATAGGTGAATGGGTTCCTCTCCCATTCAGTTGCAGCTTTTATATTTTAATGGATAGGAAATTTTATTACTTAATTTATCGGATTTTGCACACAACATTTTAAACAGATCAACTTGAGCTTTATGTTGCTAATATTACAACTGTGTGCAAAGTATTTATTATTTCATCGACAGATCAAAATGCTTGTTTAACCAGTGCTGGCTCAAACAGAGTCTGAAAAACATAATGAGAAAATAAGAAAGGGGAAAATGTCATTTACTAATACATCTGCCATAAAAAATAAAAACAATCAAGAAACCCCAAAGAAATAAATACAAAGTTGATGGATGTCTTCAGGTGGTTATGTGCCAAGACTTAAATTTTGAATTTTAGCTAATTTTGGTATATTTTAAAAGTGTGCAATTGTTTCTTTTCCAATACACACACACACACACAAAAATATTTAGCCCTTCCTACCCTCACAAAACTCAAAATTATTTTTTTCCAAATATTAAGCATGTTTGTTTCCTATCCTAAATGTGAATGAAAGCAGCTTTATAAGCTTTACCCCAACRACTAGGCTTAATACCTCCAAATCTAGATTTTTGTAAATAATTGAGAACACCTAACTTCCCAAGTCATATTTAAGTAAGTTTAGATTATGTGAATGTGTCTGAGTTTTAAGGGTAATTTTCATTCAGGCTCTCAGCCCAACCTGTTACATTTCAAGGAACTGAGCATGTCGCTTTCAAAGAAAGGATACACGCACGTAAAACTTCTCTCTGCTAGATGTCAAAACCTACAGAATCACACACTGTACAAAACTAGTACCATTATGTTGATTAAGTATCTGAAAGCAGATGAGCCTTAACAATTATACTTGGCAATAAAGTAGATTGATCTATTTACAGGTAATAAAACTAGAATACATTTTAAACACTGGAATTTTCTTTTCCAGTTCTCAAACTATATGTACTCCTGAAGAAGGTACTTCTCTCTGTAAACTATCTATTGATTTTCTGGCAGCATCAATTGCTTCTTCATGTATTATCCAAAACCATAGCTGAGGAGATAATGGGATCCACTGTAACTGGGTCTTTTCATTTGTTTTTTTTATTCACAGGCAGAAAGCGTCTGATTTTCTTGTATGTCCAAAGAAATAGGACTAACAACTATTCCTCTGATGCTTTTCTGCAGAAACTTCTTCCACAATTCAGACTACAATCTGATGCAGACTACACTTCTTCATTACTCAAGAAGTGGAAATAGACATTGTGGGTAAATTTGTTCTCTCCCTATGAGGGAACAGGAGAGATGGCCATCGTTTTTGCATGCCAAATGAAGGTTAATGACCGATGACTGGCCTTCTATCTCTGAGGTAATCTCACTGAAACAGATGATCTTGCAAAGTGAAAGGGCTGCACCAAGTGTTCAACTTAGATAGGTCATGGCAGACTAGTTCAACACTGAAGGAGCTCCAGGCAGCTTCACCAGAACTTTATGCAATAGCATGGCCTGCTCTGATAGAGGTCTCTCGGCCAACCTGGGCAGTCTGGGGGAGAGCAGGTCAAACGAAAATCGAACTACAGCTCCTGAAGCCTCTCATGCTGAAGCCTGGATAAGTAATGTTTTTGCTCTCTGAAGACTTAATACAAACTCACTTACTCTATACCACAGAGATTTTATTTTTGTGCATATGTTTTTATGTGGTTATACCTAATGGGCTCCTACTATCTAGGAACCAGAGCAAGAACTTCAAGGATTGCTAATGCTAACAGGCAAGTACTGATGTGAAGTAAAAATTATACCATCCTTCAGCCCCAACCAAACGAAGAATTCCCATCATCAGGAAACCTGTTTACTTCATCACTTTTTCTCTCAAAAGAAGAGAAAAGATGAGGTCAAATAAAATACAGAATGTCTGGTATTTCACTGTTGGTATTTTCCAGTTTCCCTAGTGAAATGGTTCAAATTCCCATCCTCAAGGGCAGTAATAAAATCTACAGTTTTTTGGCTTTTGGAGAAAAAGGAGAGATCACCCCAACGTAGAATCTGAGGACACTTAACTTCAAAAACAAGACAAATATTCAGATCGTCTTTTCTTTGTTACCTGTAATCTGGAGAGTTGACCGTGAGTGATGACCAGCCTTGCCTCCAGCACTGCCTGTTGCAATGGCAGCACCCCAGAGCTACTTGCCCTCACACAAACATAAGCAGAAGCTCAGAAAGGAAACACAAGGTATTAGTCATTTATTCAATTTCATACCTCACATTTTTCTTCTTAGATTTTTGTTTCCCAAAAACTAAAACAAAAAGATTGAAAAAATCAGGCAAGTTGGCTTCCTCGTTTAAAGCAAATTACATTATACTACCTTAACAGATTCTTAGATGGGTTTTACCTAACATGCTATGCATCCTTACTGACTGGATTCAAAAAGCCAAAGCAACACAAACACACATGCAAAATCCTTTTTATTATGTCTCACAAAAAAAAGCAATAAATGTAGATAAATAGACTTAAGGCTGAATGTTCAATTGCTTTTGTGCAGTGGGTACACGTTTTATTTATACTAACGACTAGTATTGTGCCTGGTTGTTTTGCCGCAGTGCAATCCTGCAAACATATATCAAACATGATACAGATAGTCTGTAGCTATCTAATGGCACCCAGGAGGTATTCTACAATTGTATCAAAGCTGATTTGTTCTGGTATTTTGGAATTCCCTACATATGGTATTCTGAGAAGAAACAATGCTTGGCTTAGCTAGTAGCACGTCCACASTCTTCAGCAAACTGTTTTCCTCATAATGAAAGAAAAATCATACCTAATTCCATCCCATTAATATCCTGATAGGGATCCAAAGTCACCTCCATCATGCTGTATTATTCTGACATTACATTTCATTACAAACTATCACTAGAAGCAGATTTATTAATGCATCCCAATTCATACATCATCATAGGAAACAGACATACACATACGTACACTCACATACACACGTATTATGATAAAACAATTCTCTTAATTCCCAGCTTCAGGTGAGCTCTGAACTGAGCACCTTTTCAGAGGGTGAACAGTGACACTGATCAGTTGGTCAATTGTGTCTTGCCACTCGAGGAACAGTATCTCCTGGCAGCTAGAGTTCCTAAAAGCTCTCTGGCTTTGTCCTTTCCTTTCTTACTGTAATACGCCATGCTACCCTGCCAAGACTGCAAGGTTGGCTCCCATTATGCTGCATACTTCAACATATGTATAGTGAAAGGGAGTGTCCYTACTTCAGGTGGGTGCCCTGATATTTAGGCCTAAAGATGAATTTTGACTCTGCAATTTATACCATGTTCATAGGATCATAGGATAATTTGAGTTGGAAAGGACCTCAGCAGGCTTCTAGTCAAACTTCCAGGTCAAAGCAGGAAGGTCTTTATCCAGTCCAAACTTGAAATAAACCAAGGATGAAGACTGCACAGCCTCTCTGAGCAACCCGATCCACTGCTTGACACTCCTCACGGTGAAAAAACTTCTCCTTATATTCTTCCCGAACCTCGCTTGTTTTAACTTATGCCCCTTGTCTTGTCCTCCCATTACGCAACACCACTTTGAAACTTCTGGTCCCATTTTTTTGCTGTCATAAGCATCAGATGGCTGCTATTAGGTCCCTCTAATACAGTCTTTTCTGTATTAAGGGTCCAAAACTGGATACAGTATTCTAGATGTTGTCTTATGAGTGCTGAGTAAAGGGAAAGAGTTGCTTCCCTCAGCCTACTGGCTGTTAACGCAACGAAGGATACAGCTGGGCCTTCTTTGCTGCCAGGGCACACTGCTATCTCGTATTTAGCTTGGGTCTACCAAGACCCCCAAGTCTTCTGCAGAGCTGCTCTCCAGACACCCAGTCTTCCAAGGCAGCTATTGCTCAGAGACTGGCTGGGCATCAGTCTGCTGGTGGGAGGTGGTGAGTGATTGCCTTTGCACCACTGTTGTGTGGGGTTTTTTCCCCACTTCTTTCCTTCACTTATTAAACTGTCTTTATCTTGACTGACAAGTTCTTTCATTTTGCTCTTCCTATTCTCTCTCCCATCCTGCTGGGGGTAGGAGGGGACTGTGAGCGAGAGATTGCATGGTGCTTAGCTGCTGACCAGGCTCAACCCATAACACTTAGATACAGAAATATTGTGGAAGACAGTGCCAGAAGTCTTTCTAAAGTTAAGGTAGATGACATCCACTGCTCTCCCCTCATCCACAAATCTAGTCATGTTATTCTAGAAGGAACTCACGTCGGTCAGGCATGATACACCTTTGTTAAATCCATGCTCTTTCCCAGTCAACTTCTGCCCAGAAATGTATTCCAAGAAGACTCGATCCCTGATTTTTCCAGAGAACAAAGAGAGGTTAATCAGTCTGTCACTCCTCTAGTTGTTCTTTTAGTTTGTATTGAAGCTGGTGCAATGTTTGCTTTCCTTCAGTCACTGGAGATCTTCCCCAGTCTCCTCAACATGTCAAAGATGGTAGAGAGTGGCCTCACTATGACGTATATCAGCCAGTTCTCTCAGCACTTTTGGATGCAGCCTGTCTGGTCCTCTGGGCTTGGATGAGTTGAGCTCTTTCAAGTAATTCCTGACCTGGTCCACATGCACTGCCAGTAGTTCCTTCTCTTTAAGGAGAGAGGCCTGGAAGACCTTGTTGGTGAAGACTGAGGCAAAGCAGCAGCTGAGTATCTCAACCCTCTTTTCAAATGGCACCAGAGCACCTGCCCTACTCAGCAATGGGCCATGTTTTCTTTGCTCAGCCTCTTATTACTAATCAAGGGGGATAAGGTCTTCTTGATGCCATCAACATCCCTCACAAGTTTTAACTCCTGATGACCATTGGCTTTCTTGATACCATTCCTACATGAATGGGCAATGTTTCTAAAATCCTCCTTTGTTGTTAGTTCTTGCTGAAAAATAAATCTAACACATATTTAAATACTAGAGCAAAGCAATGAGAAAGAGTGGGTGGGAAGTGAAAGAGAATAAAAGATAACCAAACAAACTCAAATGCTAAAATGCTAAGGGATAGGGTCAACTTTCTAAATGCATCCAAGACAATTAGAAGTGTAAAAAATTGAGCCCATTTGAAAAATCCTGCCAAGCTCTGATATGTGTCTATCTTTGGGAGAGCAGAAGCACCAACATTCATAAAGGTTTCCCTAAACTAAAGCCCAGCCAGGCCCAGAATTCCAGCTCCCAAACTCTCTCACTGCCCAGCTTCTTAGTTGTTGCAGTTGCGTAAAACTTGAACACTACTGTTAATCTATACTAAGAAGCATAGATCCAAGCTTGGAAAAAAACCACCAGTTTTGAAAAACAAGTTGCTGCTTTAAAAACATTTTCAAACTCATTGGTGCTTTTTTTTTTTTTTTTGACATCTTATTAACAGCAGTTTCACTACGAAAGATTATATCTCTTAAAAAGAAAATTAAACAGGGCATCAAGATTGATGAATCTCTTTTGTTAGATGTGACTTTGTGGCTACACTAGGCATTTGCTTTACCTTCTGTTGGAGATCAATCCTCCCATAGGTCAATACAAAAGATTTCTGCTACAAGGGTTTTAAGAGGCTATTTCAGGCCTCAGCCAAAACATATCATAAATCAAGAAGTCTATCTGTCATTGCTTCTGAAATGAAGCTAATTCTACCAGCCAAAAATGATAAATAGAAGTGCTTGAGGTTAAATTTGTTAAACAGTCTCTAGACTTTGCAATCATTTTCAGCTCTTCTAAAATTGTTCTGAACTTAAATCAATGGACATCCTTATTTTGCTTTCTCTCCTACTGTTTTCTTTTAAAGTGATCTTTTATTTACTTCTGAACATTGTCATGATACTTTCAACTCTCCTTACAAAGGTCATCACAATGGGTATCTCTTCATGTGCATTCTCTCTGGTTGTCTCTCTGTTTGTATGGTACTGATGCCATTGAGGCATGTCTACTGGAGCAGGAATAGTACAAATAATACAGCCACAAAAATCAAGAGAGTAAAACTAGCTATAGCTCTTGTATTCTTTCTCTGATCCAACTGGTAAAAATAAAACTGTGGGAAGAGAGTAGAGGAATATATAGGTAATGGCAGGCAAGCGGCACAATGTAAAAATTTGCAGAAATGGGATGTCAGGTATTAGCTAGACTAGAACACAAACAACAGATGACAATGGGTCATAGCAATAATTATTCATTGTGACAAAATGAGGATGGGACACTGCAAATAATGCGTTTGATCATCTGAAATAAAGACACAATGGATTTCTTTTATGGTTCACCCTTAACACTATGATGTTTTCACCGATGATTTCAGAAAAGACTTGGGTTACAGAGAGGTTGCGCCATCCACCCACAATCTCTAATTTAGGACGTCAGAACTCCATATTGATGCCCAAGCACAGATCTCTGCTGATTGACAGTATTATTTTCTCAGAAGTTCCATCCCTGTTCACTTCTGATATAACACCATATTATTTTAATATGCCTTATTTTAATTAATTTAAAACACCTTATTTTAATTAGAGCAACAATTTCCTCTAAAGCAATTAGACATTTTTTTCCTAGTAAATCTGTGCTATCCTTAGTCTTTTCTTTCTACAACATAATGTCAGACAGCTTCTTTTAACATCGCCCAGGGTGCCATTTCCAAAAGGATTTTGCCCTTTTCATTCTTCCCCACCTTAAGAAAGGTAGGTATTATAAACGCCATCAAAATATATTCTCTGGCACTGCAGCTGCCCAAGGCCCTGGCAATGAGTGATCAGTGATGTACGTTTCATGTAACAGGGCAAGAGTGTTTGAGGAGCACAGGAGGCTGCTGCTGATATACTCAGTAGCATGCAACATGGGAACACGCTGCAGGAGACACTTACTCTCCCGGAGAGGTCGGAGAATTCACTGAAGGCAGATGCACATGCCACTCTCCAACGAAACACTAGCTCACCAGGAACATAAGTTGGCCAGAAAGCACTCATCCTCCAAAGCAGGTGATTGACTGTGTTAGTTCAGCACATTTCCCATACTGCTGACTTTGGTGGAATTTTTATCTACCTTCAACTGCAAATTAAAGCTGACTGCAAGACAGCAGTGTCCCCAGCAGCTGACAGCAGTGCAAGTATCCCCTGCCTCCTCAGAAAGTGAGTCCACCTGTGGCAGAACTGCCTTTATTCTATTCCTCTACTACAGTTTGCTAGCCGAGATAAACTGGGCAGTCTGTCTCAGGAAAGCTGCCATGTTTACTCTGAACGATGCAAGCAATGAATCACAGGCGCCCTGTCAAGGAATCTCTCTCAATCCCAGCATGCAGCAAGGAGACAAAAATCTGAGAATGAAAAGCAAGTACACTGAAAACTAATACTCATGACTCTTCAGATACATTAGTCCCACTTTAATGATCCTTTTCCTCCTTTCTTAAAAAAAGGGTTCTTGCATATGCCATGGGCAGATTTACAGCAACAGAAATCTGTGTATATTACATTGATCATTGATTGCTTATTTGCTGGCTTGCCAGGGGCTGATTTCCACACACACATGCAGGCACACCGCCTGAGTGACGCTAAGAGCAGGAAAAAGAGGATGCACACTCTTTTTCTGTCATCTTAAACATGGCCGGTGCTGGAGGCATATATAGTATGCACGTATATTTTTTATTTCCCTTGACAGGAGATTTTTGAACCTGGAATTAAACAAACCCAAAGGATGACATGGCTATCTGCATCATATTCACTAGGAGTTCACCGGTATCAGTGCTAGAGAAAACAGTAATATTTCCATCTCTTTCTCTATTTTGAATGGTCTGTCAGAGAAAAAGAAGGGCATATCTTCTGCAGAAGACAAGCCAGAATCTGTGGAAATTCCCCACTATGAGTTCAGAGACAGAGAATCAATTCATTAAGAGACAAATAAAGCATTTATCCTATTAAAAAGGGGGACTTTATAGCAATAATTTCTGAAATACACAGCAAGAAGTAGCAAAAAGTTCTTCCGTTGCTGACTCCGGGCTTTCAGCCATTTCTATATGCTTCTTTACACTTCATTGCGTCAGAAGTCCCAGATCTCTATGAGGAAAAAAGACAGAATTCCAGCCTAGATGCTGCCATTGGAATTACTGCCACGAAACACAAAAAAGCATGGCAAACATGAGATACCTTCAGGAGGGCAGAATCACCTTTGGAAGTAGACACGTTCAAATGCAAACCTTCAAACTGCCAACAGGATACCTCCTAGCGTGAGAAACACAGCCACAGGTATGTGCAGGGGAGGGAGGAGAGGTTACCAGAGGAATACATGCATCTGCAAAAGAAGATAAGCAGATGACAGAAGTGTATATGTGAAGGTGCAAGGACAAAGAAGCAGGAGAGAAAATAAGAAAATAGAAAGAGAAATTAGCTAAACCTTTCCAAAGATTCTACACGGTTACAATATAGAAAGCGACCTCTTAGTCCGGCTTTTCCATACAATTAACAGCAGGAGTTGACACTAAGGTATCATACAAGAATTAAGAGGCAAGGAGGTGGTTTGTGCAATCTGACAATGGAGGATTGCACCACACAACATAAATTGTTAAATTAAAATGTGCATAATACTATAAGACATTTGAAACACCTTGATTTACAGTGGTTCACATTCATACTCAGAGCTACACAGAACCTGAAAACTGGTTATTTAACAAGAATTATATATTTTTGGAGATTTTATGGATTTTAATATGAAAATAATTTAAAGCAACTGTGTTGCCCCAAGTAACCATAACTCATCAGTGAGGGCAGTAAGAATTTCACAGATATCTTTGGCAAAATGAACCAGAAGTCCTAGCAGTAATTTATTTGCTATGTTATCACATATGATAAAACATGGATTGGCATGCTGCACATACAAGGTGATGACAAATAACTTGTGGAACAGTTCGCTTTACTATTCAGCCATCACCAGGTCATAAATACAAGAATTTACAGAGTCCCTCATTGACAGGAGCACATGCATTCAAAATTTGGGAGTCCCTTATTTCAGCGTTGTGGGTTATCCCCTGTAGGCTTAGCCATCTATTAATATGCACTTTCTACTTGAAACTTTCAGACATGTTGTCTACCCTGCACATCAACATTACAAGTAAGTATTAACCATCCTCTTCAGATGCATTAGAAATGTAATTATAAGTGATCATCTGAAACTCACAATTACCTGGATCTCTGTCTAGATCAAAGCTAGATCGGTGCTGCAGAGCCTGAATACATGACTCAAAAAATAGTAACATAATCATTCTATGCACAAGCCCAACAGTAAAAATACGAAACAAAATTTGGTTTATTAGGCCAGCTGGCATGTATACTTTGTCTTACTGAAGCCTGTATGCACCCTTTTTTTGCAGCCTGACTCACAGTAAGTCAACCAGTTTGTTTTTAATTTAGCTCTGTTGAGGATGAACTTGCCCAGATGTACTGAATTGCAGAAGTTCATACCATGTCTTGAATATTTTCTTTTAAGAGATTAAACTGGCTTTGGCCCAAAACAAAGCAGGAACACAAAACAAATGTAGTCACATACCCGCGCTCAAGCTGCTGCTGGAAATCTTATAATGGAAAAATACTGTTGAACTTCAACATAAAGTTTTATTAGGAAACAAATGTGATCATTTTTAATGCAAACATCAGGGAAAGGGAAATGGCTCTACCAGAGAGACTGCAGCTGTGGTCCATGAAATCCCTCCCCCTGCCCACACCTTCCAAATATGCGTAATATTGAACATTTCAGAAAGCTTTAAGTGTCAGGACAACAAAATGTAGACCATAGGCCATTACACAATGCTGTAGAGGCATCAAAGAACATGCCAAACTCCCTATTGTGCAAGCTTTGAGCAACCTCTACAGGACTCCCTCTTCATTTGCAGGTTTTGTTGGGGAATATCTTTTCATTGTCTGAAGCTCAAGTCAGAAGCTTTCTATCTGGGGGAAACTACACTCCATATGAGAGAGCTGACAGCACTCAAGCTGAAGACAAGCACTTGCAAAGGTCACTCACAACTGAGATTTCTGTTGGCTCGGTGCTCCAGCCTGTCAGGGTCCCTCTGAAAGGCAGCACATTCATCTTGTCTATCAACCACTACTGCATCACCCCGTTCTGCATCATCTGCCAACTTGCTGAGTACACACTCTGCCCCATCGTCCAGGTCATTAATGAAGATGTTAAACAGGACTGGACCCAATATTGTCCCCCAGGGCACACCACTAGTGGCTGGCATCCAGCTGAGCTAATCACAACCACTGGAGACCAGCAGTTTAGACAGTTTTCAGTCCACCTCTGTTCACTTCTTTAGTCCATATTTCATCAGTAAGACAGTGTTGAAAGCCTTGCTACAACTGAGATCAAATGACATCCACTGCTCTCCCCTGATCAGCAAATCAGTCTTCTTATTTTAGAAGGCTACCACATTGGTCAGCCCTCTTTATCCATGATGACTAAGCCCAATCACAATTTTGCCCTTAGAAATGGTTTCCAGGAAGATTTGCTCTATCAACTTCCCAGGGATCAAGGTGAAGCTGACCAGCCTGTAGTTATCCAGATCTTCCTTCTCGTCCATCTTGAAGATAGGAGTGATATTTGCTTTCCTCCAGCCCCCAGGAACCTCTCCTGGTCGTCATGACCTTTCAAAGATAATCTAGAGTGGACTCACAATCTACAAGTTGAATACATAAATAGAAACATTGAATAATAACCTATTTACAAAATACACAGATTCTCTCATCCTCCTATATTTTGACAGCAATGTCAGTTGGTAATATGCAACTCTACAAAAGCCTTTACGGTTAGTGAGATCAGCTGTGTTTTTTCACGTTTGAAAGCCCCTAGCATGCTGTAGGCACTATAAGAAACAATGAATGAGGGAAATAAATTTTTTCTACCACATCTGTACAGCAGTTTACAGATTTATGCGCTCCTTTTTATTTACCATTTGTGCTTTCATAAGGTTCTTTCTCTCTGCAAAATGAAAAAGTAAGGAAAATCCTATATTCTTCCAATAGCACTGAATGAATAGAGGGAACTACCCAGCAGCTATTTTTTTCTTGGAAGTATTCATTTGACATTTTCTGAATAGAGGTCTACATATATTTTAATAGTAAAATACAGCTGTGTAAACTGAAGGACACAGTTATCCAGACAGATATTTCAAAATATGTCTAACCTGTAAAGTAAGGACAAAAACTAAATTGAAATCTTGGTAATGCATATATATACGTGCATGTGTATGAAGAAAACAAAGATGTTTTACACAGCCCATTAAAAAAGAAAAATCAAAACAACTACAAACTGCTGAAAGAATTATTATCCCCATTTCCTATGAGTTCTGAATTGACTTTTGCAGGAAGTTTTACAAACATGAAAAATGTTTCCGTTTACCTTAAAATGCAATACTCTCCTTGTGCAAAGCTGTAAGAGCCTTAACAAACCTGCCCATTGGTAAAGAAATATATCCATTTCTACTTAGGAATTAGCTTTTTGTTTGAGAATTTTACAAAAATAACTTAAAAGAACATCAGTGTGTTCTGCTTCTCATAGGAACAGATGTTTTAAAAACCAACTTGCATGAAATTCTTGGACATCCAATCATTTGTTTAAAAAATGTTACAGGATCCCTTTCTCCCCTTCCTATCCGTGTTTGCTCCAGCTGTTCTTAGGCAAGGAAAACCTAAAAATTTACTACCATCAAGCTGTGCCTCTGGGGCTTCCATTGGCATCAATGCCACCCCCTCCCAACATGTTTAGGAACTGTAACATGAAAAAGGGAAAGAGATTCTGCCTTGAAAACAGTGTCTTCCAAGAGCCACAAGCTGTTTATCTGACTGTGGTTTCAGTAGCTCATATACTGCTCCTTCCTCATCTTACAGGAAACAAAAAGGAGTGCTAGTGACATAAAGAGTGGCTTATTCTATAGGAATCTGTCCCCACCAAAAGAAAGAGAGTGCAGTATTATCTTAGTCTGAAGAAAGAGTAGTCTGTAAGAGCAACAAGCAGGGAACTGGCATTTGACTGGAAGACAGAGTAGTTTATACAAACACACAGAAAGAGATAGATGTATGCACAAGTGCCTATTTCAACATCTGGCCCTGCCCACAAATGCCGAGTAGTCATAGCCCCGTCACTCTGCTTTGGTTTGGCGATGTTCGTAAATCGAGGGCAATTGACACCRTTTTCTCACACCACCTGAAAAACAACTAAAAAATGCCATTGTCCCACCATTGAGGAGAAAGTACTGGAAACAGCCCTGCTGATCTTCTAGCAAGTTACAATAAAATGCATTTAAAAAAAGAAAGTTAAGGAAAACCAACCGATCATCTAAGCAATAGAGTTAAAAGCAGATTAGAAATTAATATCCCTGACTGATGCTGCCTTACAAAACTCCTGTTTTCAAACCAACTGTAGAACCTTTTCTTTTTTAATAAGCACAATTGGCTTTGAGTGCTTTGTCAACGTGACAAACCTTTTCCACCAGAAGTGGAGCATTTATTCAAATGCTAATGAAAGTGAATGTAATTTGTAGCGGTGCTGAATCAACTTTTCAAGGCTGTAATTTGCATTTGTATAAAACTCCAATTTTTTCAATATGAAACATATTTGAAGAGGGTTTTGAGACTAAACAAATTGACATACGGGTTTTGCCATCCATTTAAAAGTATTTTGATTTCTTTATGATAGGCAACTCTAATAATACTGAGCAGCTTTTTATATTTACATATTTTCTTCAACTGGAGAGCAGACTCTCAAGATTCATTAAAATAATCTTCAGCTCTTATATTAAACCATTGTGTGAACTAGCTCAATTTTCAGATCCAAATCAATTGCTCGTACCATTCTGTCAATGTAGATTCACCTCTCAATTCACCATAACTGACCAGGGCTTGTAGACCWTAACTTTTAGTGATGTAATATTCTTCCTGTAATCACCAGCAGGCATGCAGTGATTCTCCCATTTTTATTCCTCCACGACACCCCAAAAACCAGAACAGAATAGAAAATAATACTGAAAATATTCTGTTGTTATTTATATATAATCACTGTCATGTCTGAAATGGGGCTACTGGATTCAGTTTTGGTCTTCCCAACTCAGATGAAGCATAACTGGAGTGAAATGGATCCAGAGATGGAGGCACAAAGTTTCCTTTTGAAGAGCAGGAAAAAACCTGAAGCTGTCAGGGTGAGACGCAGGATGACAGAGCTACTCAAAAAAAAAAAAGTCCCTTTTATACAAGGGACATCCAGTGAAACTGAGACACTAATAAATTGGTTGTGCAAGGCTATCAACGTACCAAACTGGTAAATGCATAAATATGCAATGAGAATATCCATATTTACATTATAGAAAATAAAAGTTGCAAGCATATGACTTCATGTGAACCGTAAAGCTCAAAGTTGAGCTTCAGGCAGGTCATTTCATACGTGCTTGCTTTAAGTGTTCTTTTATTCTTCTTTAAAAAAAATCACCTACAGAATAATGGACTGAATATAAATGGTTATTTAAGTGGAATTTAGCACTATGTTCAGCTGCAGCTGAATTTGTCCATACAAGCAGAGGATCTGTGAGTCAGATACATTTAAAATTATCTATGGCATGGTGTCGACAAAAGTTATAAAAAGCACAAAGTCTTCAGGTATAGGCATCTGATATCACATCCACCACGGACACTACTTTAGCCAAGCACTGAACCTGACAAAATATTTCTATCCTCAACAGCACAGAAATACTGTCATCTGGGAAGTAGTATTAGTAAGGCTACGTGATAACATTTAGATAAAACATGCAGTGTATATTTTCTGTATGGTTTACGTGACAACACATCTTTGTCTAGCAACAGTAATTGCTATTAGGCAGCATAAAATATAACTGCTGGAGAAGTATTTGCGTAACATTCAGGGACGGTTTCAAAAAAGTTAGGATTTTCAGAGTATTTACAGTAACTAACAGYGCAGTAAGCCACTGGTTAATGGAAGAGTCTACATAAAACGTGCACAGATGTCACTAACTTYGGCATTCCACGCATCTCCTGCCCTATGCAGCAGTATGAATGACCACAAAGAACAAGCAGGAAATTGAAGAACATCTAACAAGCAGCAAAGGAATATTTTTTTCATTAAATATATTGGAATATATTGAAAACACTTTCACTGTCTTGATCATATCTAACCAGCTGAATAAAAACTGAACAATACAACCTGCCTGGCAAATGCTCTTAAAAGCCTTAACGGAAACTAATTATCACCGCTGGGCTCTATTAAAAAAAAAATATCTGAAAGCACAAGAAAAATAAATTAAAATCATGGCAGAACGAAGGGTCAAGTGAGTAAGACACTTCTACCAGAAGAAACATCCTGCTGCACAGATATTTCTGTTGGGCAAGGAAGAGAAAAATCCTTCTGTCCCACAAGTCTCCCTAAGAGCAGGACATATCTGAAGCTAACATGTAACAGTGGATGCAGGCGACGGGAACAATAAAAAACACACCTTGTCAAAAACCTAAGCAAACAAACAAACAAAACCCCATGACATGATTTCACCATGTTCCTGAGTATAAGCTAAGCCGTACCTGGGCTTCAGAGACCTCCAGTCTGGACTCTGCACGAGGGCACGAGAGGTACTGCCACGTCTGATGCCGGCCACTGAGATACCCGGTGTGACTGGCACAGGGGAAAAAAAAGGCATTTTAACTAACCACCTCACAGTGCCTTGAAGAGATGGTGGCAGCAGCTAATGTGTTCATCACCAGCCATACAGCTACACTGAGAGTAGCTGGAGAGTAAAAAGGATGTCACTGGGAGTAAGAAATGGCTCACGACTTCACTGAAATTCTACTTATCCCTGTACCTATGTGCAGTCATTTGTGAAACTGGGGCGGGGGGAGCAGGCACAAGACAAAATCTGTGTGTGGCTTCACATGTAGAAAAATATACACATTCCCACATGTGGCCTCATCTTCAGTTACACTGGATGCACGAAATACCAGGTGATGAAACATAAAAAGAAAAAAACCAAACCCACTAAGTTTTGGCAAATATAGGCTTGGGGTTTTATTTAAAAATACATTTAAAAGTGCATTCTTTCAGGGATGAAATTCGAAGGCAAGAACATTCCCTGGTATACACATATACACCAGTCTGTATCAGGCCCTGATCTGAACTGGGAGTGATCCCAGGTCCAACCAGCCGTTGTCCCTCTCTCTAGCTGACCAGACTAAAGGTCATTAGTGGGAAAAATATATATATGTGCATACAAAGTGGATCCCACCAACACCGACAAACACATACACTGTGGATCCCACCAGTAGCTGGGCTTAGACACACAGTCCACCCAGTAGCTGGCCCCGAATCCTTGCTCTCCCCAATTGACCTCCAGACCCCATGGTCTCTCCAGCAGTTGGCCTGAACCTCTTGGTCCCTCCAGTAGCCAACTCCTCCAGCTGTCTCACAAGAGACACACACGTGTACCTGTCTCACAAGACACTTACCCTACTTGCTGGCTAGTCCGGCTTGATACTCACGACAACCCCACAGTGACACACGTATCCTCACGCACCCATTGCTGGCACCTCTGACACACTGGTCCCAGGGCAGAATTTGTGTAGAGCGCAGCGGGACCTACCCCTTCCCACAAAGTCTGAGGCTTAGATTTTCCAGCCCACTGTACAAAAGTTACTCGAACTTGTTATTAAAAAACACCTCTGCATTTTTGGAAAGTAACTAGATTTTCTGTGATACCAGACAGTACAGTTATCGAGGAAATGCATGAGAAAGACAGACCTGTAAGCTAATCAGTAGCACGGCACTTGGAGAAACAGGAGCTCAAGTCTCTGTTCATTTCCTTCTCTACTTTGGGCAATTCAATAGCCTTTCCTTGACTGGGYTTCCCTTTGTATAAAATGAAGGTAAGTTTATCTAAGAGCAGTGCAGAGTAATAGCTGTTAGGATCATGTACATAGCTGACAAGTGCTCAGATAGAATAACAGAAGTACCAAAGACAGAAAGGAAGAGAGTTGTGAGGATGATTCCTAATTACATTACTGGTAAGACTTACTAGACTCACTTTCTCTTAAGCTAATACTCTTTTCCCCATTTCTAGTTCCAAAATAAAACTGGAATGCAGTTAAGCCAAAAACTGTGGCCTTGGGCCTTAACTCCCACAGGAAACAAGCAGACAGCAATACACTACACATTCCCCAGCAGCAATCAAAAATAAGATAAGGCTTATGTGTGAAACAGGTTCAACAAACACAGCACACAACTTGATGTTGTCCTGTTCCTTTGAGATAAAAAGCAAAGTTAATCAGCCAAGGGTTTTTTTTTTGTGTTTTCTTTTTTTTGTTTGTTTGTTTGTTTTAAAGTCTTTTCCTATCCTACTCACAAAGTTGCGCAGAACAAGGTATTTATGGAGGCCAAGTCAATTTTACCAAATAAACCAATGTTTGGAGAACCCCTCAGAACGTTTCAGCTCAGTGATCTAAGTTTCCTTAGAACAAAACATTCCATTTTGGGCAAAATGCTGTTGCATTCATCTCCAAATCATGGTTTCCGGTAACTTGGAACGGTGAAAGAGGGAAAAAGCTATTTCCCTATTTTCAAATTGCCTACAACTCTATGGTTTGGAACACAGCCCCTGCCTTATTCCACAAGCTTATTTTATTTTGAGACTTAATCAACTTGGATTTTTACTTCCAATAACCGCCCCCCCACCCCCCATCCCTGTGTCATTCAACACCTAAGGTGCCATTCAGTAGTTAAGTTCAATCCTTAAATTGACACACTAGTCATGTTCTGTGATTTTGCCATTTCTCTCATCTGGCCTTGTCATTTTTCAGAAGAAACTTCTCAAGATGCTCAGTATCTTCAGAGACTGCTAAAAAGGCGTAATTCATCCTATTTCTGCCAATATTCTAGATTCCCTGAAAAGTTGGGAGAGAAGGGGGAAGGAAAGGGAGAGGAAATAGAGGTGCAAGAAACATGGAAATACTACTTCTGCTTCCAGGTGCAGTAAAGTCAGCTTGAATTTCAAAGCAGCAAACTGAAAAAAATTGGCATGAGTTTAGTAATTTGAAAAGTAAGCTCTCTTTTGAAACTGTAGATTAAAAGAGAAATTGTAACATCAACCCTATTTCACAAATTCACAATAACATTCAAAAACTGATGAGAAAACAGGCCATAAGGAATGCTTCACCATTAATGCTTCTCTGGAACAACAGCTTTAGCGTAACAACCAGTCCCTGTTACCAGCATAATGACCACAAGCCTCTCAAATATAAGAAACTGCACACAACCTTCACTATTTCTTTTAAACAACAAAGGAGTTCTGTAACCAATTCCGGAATTATGAGGAAAAGCACATATATGGTATTTCTCTAATGAAAGAAAACTAAAAGATGTTAAAAAAATCCCCTGCTTAGCTTTAGGAGATATAGTAAAATCCACCTCTGTATGCTTTTCTAAAAGACACAGGAGGAAGAGTCATAAATCAGCACTATCCAATTATACAGAGACACAATTTAATTAAGAAAAACATACAGTCCTTATTGCAAGCCTTCTCCATCTCCATGATCCCTGTATCTCAGAAGTCCTTTCCTCCCTGCCTTTCCTGCTTGTTCAATGTCACTGAATGTGAGGGCAAAAATACTTCCTTCAGGTAACACATGGTGGTGTTTGTTGGGGTTATTTTAGTTTGCTTGAACTTTGGGCTTTGCACCATGCAGTTTTAAATTTAAGAGTAGGCTGCAAGTATTTTTTGTCGTTCTAAGAGATCATAATAAAGCTCATGCGCTTCACTATGGACTTAGCAATACATTGCTAAATAATCCAAGTATTTTAGTTTTGTACAGAGTTGATAACAGGAGAGGGGAAATGCATGGATACCAGTTGTATATCAGACCCCGTCAAATGCAATACACACAGTCAGAAAAGGACACTCAACTGTTAATATCCCAAAAGGTGCTATGCTATTGCCTGACCAAAATGGTCATCGCAACTTCTGTATTGTGATATTTAAGTAACACAAAAATGAATACCTGTAAAAGATCTGGGAAAAGCTGCAACTTGCAGTCAGAAAAACATTGTTTTCTCTGTAATCTCCAAGAACTTCCAAGTGGCACTGAAAATCATAAATCCTATCTGAGAACACACATGATATAAGAAGTGCTATTTACAGACAAACTCCAGTTAACAGAAGGTAGTTAAATGATTTATCTTTACTATTGCAATACTAGTAGCTTTTTCTTTTATTAATAAATTTTAAAAACATGTCAAGGTGATTGGTTGATGCAAAATGTTGATGTTTCTATCACCTTAGTCATTTCCATTAAAGTTTAAAATTGGAGTGCTTTTCAAAAAGAAGCACTTCTTTCCCTCTTATGTGGCAAGGATCAAAAAATGCACTGTTTGCAATTACTGTAAGCCGTCTCTCCCTACGGAGCTTTTTTTGTAGAGATTACTTGACAGTGATTGATATAACTGCTCTGCTGAAGAATTTCTGCACAAAATTTTAGTTGATCTCTTCCAAGGATAGTTAAATAATCATTACACAGGTTATATCAAAACCTTAATTCCAGGCACTTCACTACAATGTTTCTTCTTTAAACACATGATTTCATTCTAACAGATCTCATATTTTTTTCCATTTTTTTTTCTTGATTTACCTACCAATTAACTAATAATCACTAGACAACCACAAGACTTGGAATAAGTGATATGGTTCTGAGTATGCGTAAGGCAAAACAAAACAAGAATTCTCCCCAGGAAATAAACAATGATTTCTCTAAAATATTCTCTCACACTTTGTGTTTATCTTTAAAGATCTAAGTATGACAATGAACCAAGAAGACAACATGGATGTTTAGAAGTTAGAAAAAGCAGAGGGAACAGAGGAGGGATCTGAAAAGAAGCATGAATGACTTACACTTTTACTCTTCCACCTATTTGCACTCCAAATGGCCATTGTTAGAAAGAAGACCAGATACTCCAACAATTTGCTTTCAGCAACTTGATTTTTGCAGTGGATTGTCATATGTAAGGGCAACTGCTTTCAAAACACCGTATTTGACTATGTCTTCAACTTAAAAAACAWTAGTTTAGTAATCTGAGAAAGTATTTACTAAGCAATACTTCTCCAGCAACCAAATTCAACCCAACTGGTGAGTTTGCTCATAAATTAAACCACAAACATTTTAGAGACAGGAATGAAAATAATTTCAAAATAATTATGCAGGAAAATCTAATAAGGATTAGCACGGAGTGTAGCAAAATTTTGAGATATGATGTAATGATGGAATGAAAAAGCTAAGTATTTAAAGAAAAATTCAGAGTTGAAATTCTGCAGTAACCTTTCTGTGCAACATTCTGAACATTCATTCCTTTTGGCAGTTACTGTCATTGTGCAAGCTGAAAAAATATAAATAGTCTCAGGAAGGATCTAGGAAGTGTTCAAATAAATCTTGGCAAGTCAGTAATGTATTTGATGACACATACATCAGCGTGTAACACATCTACTCTGTAGCTTCTTTATGTATACATTATAGGAAAAAATACATGCTGTAACGTAAACACACAATTATACTTGTACAAGTGCAGAAGTTTTTACTTTCTACATTAAACCAATCTTAAAATGAGAGAATCAAGGCACTGAGACAGTCCATTATGTAACATTGGGTTAAATGGGTTAAATATGGGTTAAAAACCCATACACTTCAAAAGGCAGCCTGGTTTGTTGTCGTTTAAAAGGTTTCATATTCCTGTTTGAAAGGTCAACAGAGAAAGTTAAGATTTGGGTGACTACAGACAGCACTTTTGACAATAACTTTTTGTCAAAAGCATATGTGTGAAACGAAATCTTTTGTGTTACAAAGGCATAGGAAAATCTAAATATTCAGCTCCAAACATCCTGCAAATATCGTTTTGCTTCTCGAAGCATGGCCAGGATTTTCATTGCTTCCAATTTGTCAGCTTCCATTTCCATGCTTAAAATGTCCACTACAGCATCACTTACACCATCAGCCATGTGCTTCTTATCTCTGCAAAAAAAAACAGAGGAGGAAAATGCATAATAGTGTATTTTTCCTTTTATCAATAGCTTCAGAGGCAGGATAATATTGGAAAAGAGGCATTAAAAAAAATYCCAAACAAAAATATATCTTGTATATTGTATGGCAAGATTCTCACTGAGTTTTCATGCAGCTGAGCATTGACAGTAACAAGGGTTTCTCTCAATCAAACATTACAAAGTCTTCAGCATGCTGTAATTTATAAGAAAGAAACCTTGGAACCCTAGTTGAGCTGTCAGAATAATTGTTCTCTTTTAGGGAGAATTGGACCTGCTGAAGTATTTATTATGATTATATCGCCATATGGTTCCAATATAAAAAAAACAAAAAACCCCCAAACCCTCACTTATTAATAATGCTATTTTTAATACAAATAGCTGACATTTATTCCTGCAGGAGAATGTATTGACATTGGGCTCTATATTCAAACAGTTTGTCCATTTATCAACAAACTCCTAAAAATCTCAAACCTCTAGGTAAGTTAGCATCCACAAATAAAACTTCCCACTGTAAAATACATTACTATTACAGAGCTTTAGCATTCTGGCCCACCCAAGCCTGGAACACAGCAGAAGACTGCTGCTATCTCACAGCTGTGCAGTTTATCATCACAGGTATTCAAATATCTCATTTTCTCAAGAGAAATCTATTAGCTTGAAACCTCCTATGGCTTAATTGAATACTAAAAAAGAAAAAGAAATAATAAGTGACTAAAGCAACCAGTGGAACTGTGTGGTTACAAGCTATACTTTCAAGACTATATTGGAAAAAATGGACATAGTGATGGAATTCTAGCACTGCAGGAAGGCTCTTCCGGCATCATGTTGGTCCTTTCTTTCAGACAGCTCTAAGTCTTTCTAAAGCCTCAAACTTCTGCTAACTCCGCTCTCTTTCTGAGACAGTCCATCTCCACTCTACTCACCCACATATATAGAAGTAACCTCTCTCTTTCAGCAGGACTCTGGCAACTTCCTTAGCATAAAGCCTAATGACATCTTGCACATATTTAGGCGGGGCTACTTCTGCAGTTGAAGAGTCTCTTGAGAAACAAACCTTAAGATGAGTTAACGTGCCATTTTCAAGAAAACATCTGAGCTCATCTCTGAAAGGCAATAAAAACTGTTAGTAATGGCTCAGAGATAAGCATTCCCTCATGAATACAAAATGAACGCTAAATAGTGAACTTGCTTGAACAAATAGTCTTGATCCTGATGCCGACAACCAAAAAACAGCCATGTCTCTCCAAATTCCCAGTCTGTATGTTCTTCTCTGAGCTTTTGCCTAAACAGACCAAAAAAAAATTATCCAATCCTGTTTTATCAAGTGCAGAATCTAAAACATCTATAACCTAATTTTCCTTTAAAGTAGTGCTTTAATAAACCTCTGGATTGGCAGAAATGTGAAACGACTTAAGGCAAATTACAGTCAAACCCTCCTTCTTTGATTTTCTTGACTACTCACTTTTGGCCCAGCTCAAAATCAATCCACTTCAAAAGGTKTTTTTTTTTTTTTGCCACAGTTTCATATTGGAATAGTCAAGACTGACACTTCCAAACGTCTCACAAAACAATCCTGACTGCTGAATGAGATCACTACCCTTTATCCTTCATTGGAAGCCCTGTAAAAACACCTGGGAAAACTCAGCATAAAGCAGTGCTTTCCATTTAGTTGTAGAAACCTGCTAGACTCTATGAATAACAATCTATTTACTACCACATCATCAGAAGAGTTATTGCATTTTCTTGAAATAATGCTGAAGGCATTACTTTAGAGGGGTTTTAGCTGCAACTTTCTAGTTACATTTTGAGAGAGAGATTTCATTTATTGTTGATCAAATGCTTATGAAATGCTATGAATCCTTTAAAATAAAACACAAAATACTTCTGAGAGATAAAGGCATATTTGGGAGTTAAAATTAAGGAGTAAGGATTGTACATAATGATTTGGTTAAAGCGGAAGCATGGCGTCAGAAACATCATGTCAAAATTTCACTTTTCTCTCAAATAAAATGGTTTAAAAATAATTGTTACAGGATGCAAGAAACTCCATTATCTTGCTGGAACTAAYGAGTCACGTAGGAATGATATGTGTTGGTTACCTATAAAACTTGCAACCATTCCCACACAAGTATTCCACCGATCATGTTTTTACATATTCTTGGTGATGTGGTATCTGTCACTTTTTGAACAAGCATCTCTGCCTTGTAAAATTACACTGCTGGAGTTGGAGGGGAAAAAGAGGGATCTACCTTCCCTCAAATACCCAAGACTACTGCCCAGCTGAGGGTTCAGGTGCCAAGCTCCTCATCTTAAAACATCAAAATGTGTAAACACACAGAAATAAGGGAATGTGGGAGAAAACTTGACATTCATCATGCCAAGGCTTTTAATATATATGCCACTTCTGAAGGAAATGGATTTTGAATACCAAACTTAAGCCAATCAACACTGTTTCTAAAAACTACCAACCTCTTACAGGACTTCCACTAGCAACACACAGATAAAGGACTTAATTTCTTATTAGTGTTTCTGCAATTCACCCAATTCCTCGTATATCCACCATGGATATTAAATACAGTCAGATGAAAGTGTAAGTTTTACTCATTTGAAAAGCAAATAAATACACAAGCACTGCTTGTTTAAAATTAATCAGACTGTTTCTAATCAGCATACCACTGTTACAAAAAATAAAAAGAAGGAAAAAAAAAAAAAGAAGAAAAAAAAAAAGGATTAACTGCATTTGTACTCAAAATCTGAGACTGAATTTTCTTCAACATAAAAAGGATGCTTTCCAGGTAACAACTGGGTACATACCTATGTTGTAGGAAACCAATAAATGGTGAAATTCCTGTTCCTGGACCAACCATCATGAACGGGACAGATGGGTCTGCAGGTAAGTGGAAAGTATTGTTTGGACGAGCAAAAATAGATATCTAAAATGAAATTAGATAGAATACAATTGAAGAATATTCTTAAGCAGTGAAAATACCATGAAATTTTTAGAACCTTCAGGATATTTATATAGTGTATGTGTCCACACACCCTTCCAAATCCTGAGCTTCAGAGTTTATTTTTAATGTCACACAGACATTTAGAATAAAATTTCACAAGTTTCTGAAAAAAATCACACCATATTTACAAACCTATTAATTCATCTGGAGGAAAACTAGGGAAAACCACATAAACATGAGTTTCTGAATATGAAAGTTGACTGCACCATAAATTTGGGGAATACTGTTGCAGAATTCATGGAAAGTTGGTGTTGGTACTCAAAGGGAAGTAAAGCTATTATAGGCAACTCAACCTTTTTTTACACTGTGGACATCTAAAAACATTATAGTGGAGGTGAGGATTTGTTTATAGCGAATTGAAGCCTACTGATACTGAGCTTGCTTTCTTAATTTTCATAAAAGTTTTACATGATCTCCAAAAATGCATATGGGTGAGGGGAAGCAGATAACTGCTCAAAGATCTTGCAAAATGGTTTATATCATTCCACCAATAAAGTCTAATTCTGATCTTCAGATCTGTGTCTGAAAGGAAGTCTAAATATAATTTTCATAGGAGCTCCACAACTATTCTCTGAGGCATGGCTAACATAGTGTATAGAAAACGAGAGATGACTATTTTTAATTCTTTAAAAGATTATTCAAGACTCAGCAGCAGCCATAGCAGAGCTTCATCCATTAAAGTCATAAGCAAACATCCGATTTATTTTGCATATTAATTATGAAAGGATTTGAATTTACTTTCAAGTTTAAGGAAGGAGTGAAGCACTAGACCAAGTTATTTAACCTTTGTTCTGTAAACCTGTGTGGTTTAGCACTACTCATTTCTTATCATTTGATTCACTACAGATACTACAATGTTAAACAGGATTATTTTTCCGGTTTCATGATGATAAAAAAAAAAGTATAATTCTTGCTGGTGGGGAGCAATATTTGTATTTCTGTTATACTTACTACTTCAAACCACACTTGAGTTAGGAGGCTATTTTCTCTATTAATGATTCCAAACTGGTCATTCCTTTAAAAAATACTGCAAATGGTAAACACATTTATACTGTGAAGTATCTTCAACTAGTCTAAGGTATTTTTGCATAAGATCACACTCATCTATTTTGTATTGGTATTCCACATATTTCTGCAATCTATGTGTACTGCTGCACATTCATCTATGCTGAATTCTAGCTTGCACAGCAGATGCAAATAGTTCTGAACTTTATTCAGACTCATTTTGTAATAATCCTTTTTTTTTTCTTTTTAACTCCACCTCTTTTTCATGTCTGATCTTTAATATACTGCAAATCAGTTATATTTTAAGTAAAGAGCAGATGTGAATACTGCAATAAGATATATGATGCGCAACTTGATCAGTCTGTCTTTTGAGTTGGTTTTAAAAAATGAAGATAACTTGTATGGGTTTTCCTTCCATTTTGCCAGACCAACACCTTCAATTATTGGCACAGTTTTCTTGTAACCAAATTCTATGCTTGTTTCCATTTTTCTTAATCAAATATAGATTAGACTGGCAGTAGCTCTTTTGTCATATTAATTATATAGCAGAATTCCAAATTTTTAATAATTAGCTTACACTAATAACTTTGAGACCGATTAATTACATAGATTCTCTGCCACGAAAGGAAAAGAGGCAAAAAAAAAAAAAAAAAAAAAAAAAAAAAAAAAAAANAAAAAAAAAAAAAAAAAAAAAAAAAAAAAAAAAAAAAAAAAAAAAGGTAGCTTCTCCTAATAATACCCACCATGCCAAACCATCTTTGATGCACATCAGAAATACCACAGATGACTGTCCCCTGTGTCATATTCAATAACTTGGCCTTTGCAAACTGTGCGAGACCTGACAAGAAGTGAGTTTTACAATGTCTCCCCTATTATCTGCCACCCTTTCCTGGAAGTGACCACGTGCCTCTCTCCTACAACACTAACAGTCGTAACCATTTAATTGCACAGTGGTATTTTAGTCCACGAAAATATCCTCCAAGACTCACTTAGGACTACAGTGGGGTGAAAAACAACTCTGGCCTTTCAGCAACGGGAAGTTTCACAACTCAGGTATCCATAGATAAAGTAAAATGTAAGTTTAGCAACTCAGCAATAACATTCTAGACATGTTACAGAGGGAAGGGTGAACTTAGAATTAGGGTAGAACTGCAAAATGAAGGTGTATATTGCCAACACACCTGCATTGCATCAGAGCAGTGAACAAAGAAACCCGCAGTTGTTTCAAACATGCATAAATTTAACGGTTAAGGAGTTTAGATCTAATATTCATACCTTTTTAGTTAAACAGCTTCCTCCTTTTGTATCCAGAGTGTTTTTATTTGGGTGCAGTAGAGGTGCAACTAACTCAGCAAGCCACCCTGTACATACTCCTTTCCGTGAGACTGGTCTAGTGGTACAGGCAGGGAACTCCACAATATTAAATACAAAACACAGTTTTCCTGGCTGATATAAATTTGAACTGCAAAGAGAAGAGTATAAAAAAAAACCCCAAAACCTAAGAGATAGCTGTACAATCTTACAGCAGGTCCATTTGCAGCACAAACCRCCTCAACTGAATCAAGATTCTCAGTGTTCAGCTAACTGTGTGATATTTACATATAGTTAGAAAATGTCTTAAGGTTGGACTCGGAGGCCAGTGCCTACAGAAGGGAATCCAAATTCCTACCACATTCACACGTATGTAAGCTTGTTCTTGAGAACTCTACAAAGTCTTGCCAGACACTCAAAACAATGTTGTTTGAAATAGTCAAACCCTTTTTTTTGCAACAGGGACACAATCACTTTTTCCTCAGGTTTCATCCTTCATTACTCTCTTCCTTCTTCAGATTATAACGTACACATACACATTTGAGAAAAAAGCATATCTAAATTACCAAGGAGATATAATTTGAATATTTCATTACCTTGACACTGAATAGGATCTGGCTTGTAATTTAGGAAGATGTTCTGAAAAATTTAAAAAGCATCACTTATTATTTGATTCACCCCAATGAAAATGAAAATATCATATAATGAGTGTTTACACTACAACAGATTACAAGCATATTATAATTTAACTGTAATTTTACTCTATTAACATTCAGTGTTTGTGGTTCAGAAATAGGCTATTAAGACTTGAAGTCTATTTTGAATGTTTTTTAGACTTTGTGGAACATCTGTTAGAGATCCTATAAAATGAGGCCCCAACAGTTAATTCATGGGGTTCTTGGTCAATTAAAAACAACTGTAAGGTGCACAGAAGAGATGCCAGTAGCTAGTGGAACAAGGTACAGCTTGGAATTTAATTTTCCCCACCTTTCATCTAAGAGCTCAAAAGCTCTCAGAATAGGAATTGCTTGATTGAAAGTTTCCTATATATAATGTCCTAGAAGCAGACGTGCCAGTTCAATTTCAAACCACTATGAGTACCTATGCAAATTTTTGAAATCACACCTAAAAAAACAACAGAGACAGGAGTTTACTGGGCATTTTTTCAATGAGAAACCCAATATATACCACACACACATATTTATATCTATGTATGTATGTACACATACAGAAAAGGTCAAACTCACTGGTACCTTCAAAGGAATGACTTGCAAGCAGACTGCACATTTTGGCTGAGGAGAAGGGCATATTAAAAGGAGACAGACATATTGCTAAGTGAACAACGTGGTGGGGAATGTTGACAATAAGTGAGCAATACCAGAAAAATTGGGCATAGCAAATGCCAGAAAACATACAGCGGAGTAACAGGGTAACATACAGTTTAACCGCTTTTTAGCTGTTTTTCCACACTTACCACCCTTTTGCAGATGTTCCAACCAGTACATGGACACCCTGACATATTTTAAAGATGYTCTGCTACATAAAATAGTTGCAAGTTTTGGGCCCCTCACTACAAGAAGGACATTGAGGTGCTGGAG
>JAYKAV010003176.1:113303-179738 GCA_035582835.1 Phoebastria nigripes | reverse complement strand
CAAGCAACTAGCGATAGGACGAGAGGAAATGGCCTCAAGTTGCGCCAGGGGAGGTTTAGATTGGACATTAGGAAAAAATTCTTTACTGAAAGAGTGGTTAAACATTGGAACAGGCTGCCCAGAGACGTGGTGGAGTCACCATCCCTGGMAGTATTTAAAAGACGTGTAGATGAGGTGCTTAGGGACATGGTTTAGTGGGCATGGTGGTGTTGGGTTGACGGTTGGACTTGATGATCTTGGAGGTCTTTTCCAACCTTAATGATTCTATGATTCTAAGTCAAGAGTTAAGAAAAGCTAGTTCAGTGAAATCACTTAAAGACGACACTAAGCCCAATCAGCACATTACTTCCCTTGGGGAACACATTTAAAAAACTTCCAAAATTTCCTTTTATTCAGTTCAGTTGCTACAGCATRTTCCATACCACCTTTGAAAAGCTAAGTGTTTTCGCCTTCACTGTGGAAATTCATGTATTTGTATAAAGTGGAGCAGAGCTTGTATTTATTTTTTTAAATCGCCACAGTGTACTAAGAAGGAGAGATTTGGGGTAGGTGTGGAAAAGACGATTAGAAGAACATAAAAAGCAATTTTTTTGTTTCATATAATGAAACATATTAAGAAATTCTGGTTTTTAATCTGGAAAATAACTGCCAGTATTTTCAGATGAATTTGAGATGGTTACAGTTGGAGTCTCATTCCTTCAGTGTTTTACATAAGAAACCAGCGAGTGTGTTGGACATTACATAAATACAAATATACTGGGAAAAGCTTTCCGTTTTAACAGGTAAAAGTGCAAGAAAAGAACATGTAGGCGAGGGAATCAGGAGTTGTAAAAACATGGCTTTTTAAAGTTGTAAGCAGTTGATGAACTGTTTCTTAAAGACCCTAATCCTGCAAACACCTTATGTTTATTTTTTATGCACAGGAGCAATCCAATGTCAACTGAAGCATAGGTATGTACCTAAG
This sequence comes from Phoebastria nigripes, assembly GCA_035582835.1. Classification (NCBI taxonomy): domain Eukaryota; kingdom Metazoa; phylum Chordata; class Aves; order Procellariiformes; family Diomedeidae; genus Phoebastria; species Phoebastria nigripes. Next base: position 178,774 of record JAYKAV010003176.1, on the reverse strand, counting down.
TGTTTGCAGAATGAAGGCCAAGGACTACAAATTGGAGAAGAGCTTTGTTCCCCAACAATAATTTTAATTTGATCACAATGGATACTATAATATTTCTAAAGCAGTTAACTGAACAGTTACTCCCCTTCCTTGGGAAATTGAACATTTAGTCCGATGCATTTTCAGAAACCAAATCTAATTAAATCTAAATCAGTCACTTACCAATTAACAGGTTAAGTGAAGGCTTGCAGCTTGGAAAAGCTTGAAGTAAATCCAGCAAGCAAACATTAGAATCTCTAATAAAGCGTGTGTAATCAGAGGCTCCTTGTCTGCTGCAAAGCTCTTGAAGCCTCCGTTTTTCTCCTGCATCACTGGTACATTCTACAAGAGCTCGCAAAAATGCCTGCAGGGAAAAAAATAAGAGTGAAGAGTAAAAAAACTTGCCCATTTGGAAAAATGGTCACAAACCTGGGAAAAACTTGGGATGCCTGGGGACAGGAAGCAGTCACCTGACAGGTTAATGGATAATACAATTTATGTCCCAATGCACTCTTTCACCTACTATGAAAAATTTACATTTCTCTCTTCTTTTTTTTTTTCTTTTCTTTTTTTTTTTTTTTNTTTTTTTTTTGGCTGCTCCTCTGATGTGTGGGACAAGCTAGCAGGTCAGAAAATCCTACTTAGCCTGAGTGGGAGAGACAAATAAACAGGCACAACCCATTCCCTGAAAAATCCCGAATTTATGAAAGGCTTTCTTATTTATGTATTTGCACTTTAGTTAAGTAAACAGCTCCATAACACAAATTAATTCAAGACAAAACACCATTTGCTAAGTTACAGAAGCCAGGAAAGGAATAATAAAAAGTCTTAGAAGAAGTATTACTGTAAATAAAGTATGGTATTTAATGAGTCCTGTAAATGTCGCTGTAGTGTTTTATTCCATACTTTATGCCTACATAATGTTCTGCAAGCTTTTCTTAAGGGAAAATTAAATTGAGCATTGTAAGATAAAGTAAAAATCAGATGTAAACAGTTACAAGGTTTTTTCCAAAAGCAAGGTGGAAGTAGACACAGTGCATAAAAGAAAAGTGATCCAAAACACCAAGTGCAATTAGATGACATATTTTACACAAAAGAATACTTGGAAAGTAATTTGAGTGTGCTCAAACACTGAGCTTCCAGAAAATAGTTCTGAGTACAAGTTACACAAAGCACATTCTACACTGAACAGGTAATAAAGCAGATAGGTTATAAAAACTGCCTTGGGCAATATTCCCCAGCCAGCACTCTCTGCCTACTCTTATTGTTGAGACAAATTTTCAGAATTGTTAAATGCAGTTTTTAAAAGGTTGAAACAATTGGAAGATTCTCTTCTCTTCTGCTGCAAAATCCACTAAATTGAGTGAAAAGGTCCTTCCAAAATCTGATTTCCCTCAGAGACCCAACCAACACAACTATTTAGCTTCATCCTTCATACAAAGTTATCTTTAAAATGTGTTTTGACAATACCAGAAATACACATGCATTTCCAGTTGCAAGCTTCCAGTTTTTTGCATGCATAGAATGAAAGGAAAATAATATCTACACGTTGTGAGAACAAATAYTATACAAGCAAAAATCTTTCTTCAAATTCTGCCAGGTTACTGAAATGCTAAAGAAAAGCTTTAAAATAATTTAAAAGACATTATGGTATGTTTGCATAAAGCAACATGTGTATTTCCAGTGACAAAACTTAACAGATATGGCTCCCTCTGATTAGAAAGAATGATTTCTCTAAAATGCCTATGGGGCCAGGTTCAGTCAGCCTTCCAGTTATCTGGCATCAAATATCTAATACCTTTCTATTTACCTCCAGACTAGTTATGAATCAACGTACTGCAGAACAGGAATAGAGATTTCAGTATCTCATAGTTTGCCAGATAGAGAAATTTCTCAGAATAAAGTACAAACAGCAGCATACAAACTGACAATCCTTATTCACCAAGAAACATGGTAACTACACACAAAGCAAGGATAGATCTGTAAGAGCCCATATAGCATAGAATTACTAAGGATTTCTCTTTAAAAAAGAACAAACACATAAACACCTTTTTGGGAATTGCTCTTATTTCCAGACACCAGGTTAGAATGAATTTCAGAGTGCTTCTTTCAGGGATGTGTTGTGGATGAGCTGCTCCTAGTTCAGTGGGAGAAAAAAAAAACAAAAGAAAACGTGCACCTATTAACATCCAAAAATGGCATCACAGAATGCTTGTTCCTTCAAGAGAGCTAAACTGCATTCAATTCTGTATGTTTGAGGCCCTGGTGGTTAGTGGAAATTATAAACTAAACAGCAAGACAGTTTTCCAATGAAGTATCAATGACAATTTTCCAATGAAAAGTCAAAACTTACCAGGAAAGCAGGAAACAAAAAGAGGGGTATAACACATGAGCGTTCAAATAAATTTCATTGCTAAACCACTCAAGGCTTTGTTGCCACCTTCCACCTTGAAGAAATTCAGAGGAATGCTTACCAGGAAGGAACATCCACATCTTTTCCCCTCCATCAATAAGCACTCCTGAAAATCGGAACATGCTGAAGTTTTCTAATGGTCTAACCAAAGGTGTATGCAGCTGGTGCCAAGCTGGAGCTTCTGAGGCCCAGCAGATCCAARGGTTTTCTGTACAAGCAAATAATCCCTCCTGTACTCTCTACAGGTTCCGTTTCTGGGAAGGAGGTACACTGACATCCCATCTATCCCTTCATGGAGTCAGCAAGAGTGCAGCCAGGCTTATCAGCCTCATGCCGTGTCATGCTAAAGCTGCTATTCTAAGTTAACCCCAAAAGCAATGTAAGAGCATTTATGTGACAAAACACCTTTAATTAATAAGCTCTGCAGGTCCCAAATTGTTTCCTTATAGGCCCAACTTGCATGTTGGGATTTCTCTTGACAATGTTTCTTGGCTTTGACATCTAGCTACTGATTCTGACTATGGTTTTTTCCATGCTCAGGAGCCCTTTAATACTACAGATTTTTAGCTCCAAGAATATACCTATATAACTTGCTAAATTACCTCTTCGTATCAGCATTACCTGACTGAACCCTTGCTACAAAGAACAAAATTTACTTTTAGGAGATAAGAGGATTGGCATAAATATAATGCAGGAAAGAAGCATCCATCTTCACATTTATATAAACTTCCTCTTCTTGAACATGCTGACAGCATGTTACAAGAAGTACTTAATCCTCTTCCTAGGATGCTCGTACATACAATAAAAAACCAACTACAGAAATCCTGTGTTTGAGCAACAGACTTTGTACCAGACTGCAAATAATTTCTGTTTTGTCTTCTCAATTGATCTCATCTACTTCATCAAAGAATTCATAGACTGAACAAAGAGAGGTTGTGAACAAAATTCAGCGGAATTCCTGGTAAATCTTGAAGATTCAGCAGAGGCACAGCCTGCTGTTCATGYTCTTCTTCTCCCAGGTTTTTCAGCTCTCTTCATTCAGTAAACCCACAACCACAATAGTTTGTAGCAGCTATTACAAATTCCTCAGAAATGTGAATGCAGTTAAGACACAACCATCTCAAAAGGAAAGCAACTCTGGAACATTGCTAGGAATTGCAAAGCTGCATTACAGAGCTGAATTCTTTGGTACAGATTGGCAACAACAAGTAATTAAGTTATAGTAACTTAATGAGTCTCCGCTCACAGCACAGCTCCAAAGAAATGAATTTGGGTTTGATCCTAAACCATTTAAATTCATAACTGCAGTGGACCGAAGTCAGTGTACAAGCCATGACTGGAGATCAGTGGATCAGCAGCAACTTGCTAGGTCCTGGCCAAGTATCCAAGGCAAGTGTAAAAAAAAGTCAGCATGATTTGCTCTGGGTCACCCAGAAGACTCAAGAGCAGAACCAAAAACTTTGATTCTCTGTGCTGCAATCCAGTGCTATGATCTTCCTTTCCATTATCATTCATTAAGATTCACAAACAGGCATGCCATTTTACATACAAGACATGGCAAAATGTTGCATAAATAACACATAATTTCACTTTTCCCCGATTAGTGCTACATTAGGCAGCCAGAGATGCAATAACCTGGATTATTTACACATAGGATGAGAGCAATGATATTCCAAGTTTCACTCAATTATTTTACCAACTTTGCCTTGGAAGGACAGGTTTTTTGGTATACAAGAACAATCAAGGGGCTAAGCTATGTTCACTTGGCTATACAGGCTCTGTTCCACATGGAAAGTGCTCTGACACTGATGAACTCAAAGTGCCCTGTTAGGGCAGCTTTACGTCCTTCCTGCAACATCAGTATAGCAGAAGAAAGGGAACTACTGTAGGCAGGAAGGAAAGAATATCTCTCTCTGCCTATTCAAGGAGACCTTCACTTTGAACATGCTGTTGACATTGTCTTTAACTTACAGAGAGAGTTTCAAATTTTATGCAGCCACGTAGCAGGGCTCTGATTTGCACAGAAAAACCTACTAGCCTTCAGGAAGGACAAAATTTCAAGCCCACCTTCCTATGAAGATCTGATGCTTTTGGCCCTCCATTACCTCCTCCTTTGCTATACCCTTCCCTTTTAATTGCTTCCTTTGTAAATGTGCTTGATTCTGTAAAATCTGTAARTAGTGTTAACAGTAGAAGTAGCATACCTGTGAAATCCCCCCACCCCACTCAATCTCTTGCTGCTTGCCTGTGCTTGGTTGTTGGGCCCTGGACAGGGTGACACTGCCTTAAGCCTCAGGGTGCTGAGGACCAGCCCTGATCCAAAGGGAGATTGTTACAAAGCTGGGATCCTCCTGGGACCCTTTTTTTTTTTTTTTTTTTTTTTTTTGGCGGGGGGGGAAGCAGGTGTGTTTGGAGGGCATCTGTCCCAGAGGAACAAGGACAATGGGGGTTCCCCAAGAGGGGAGGTGCAGGGGGAGGGGGTTCAGCACAGTGGGGCTGCATAACAGCCAGACCAGCCCTGCAGATGCAGGGCTCATCCCCAGTGCAGGGACCAGGCTGTAACTGATACTGGCTCTGCACCAAATCTAACCGGTAACCCCTCCCAGTAGAGGTTAGTTACTGGAGTGGGGGTCAAGGATGGGGATCAGCTGGGCCTGGACATCCCATATGGTATGTTACAACATGGCCTATCATGTAAACTCATCTCATTACCAAGTGAGTTACTCGCCAGTTCCAAGAACAGGGGTCCATTTACATCTCATACTTAAGGGGCAACTTGTGTTGCCCTCAGTGACACAGGGAATCTCGCCATGGGAACTGATTTAACCATGGACTGGAACAACAAAGAGCCCTACCCCATCCTGCAGAACTAAAGGCACAACTCAGCAGCACCATTAAGACACCAATTGCAGGGCAAGAGAAGAGTAATTCTCACAGGTCCAGCTGGCAGTACACGGGCATACCTTGAACTTGCAGCTACCCTTTCTGAGGCGTGGGATCATAAGACTCAGCAGAACAGATCCACATAGACCTACAAGCCCCTTAAAAAGCACCTTGCAGCAGCAATTAAGTCTTCTGGTTCAGTAGTGCAGCCCTCTTAGGATGTAAAACAGATTAATGTGAAGTGCTGTGCAAAGAGAGATTTTACTTTCAAGTGGGGGATAGTTAGGTTATGTGATTAAAGACTCATCTCCATAAACATGAAGGAGCACAGAGGAAGAATGAGATGGATGAACGCCAATGCCAGGCTCAAGTTCCCAGTCAGAAGCTAACTCATCTGTAGTAAAACCAGCAGCAGCATTCTATGCATCCTCTCTTTTTTAACATATCTCTGTGACTTCCAACATGCCTCCCTGAAATGACAGCTGTGTCCCAATACTAAAGATAAAAACGTTCAAACCAACTACTACCAACACAGAAAGGAGTATTTGTTCATGACCAGTGCATCACACCATACCTTTCTTTTTAGTGCCTTGCTTAACCTTTACACAAACGAAGTACTCTCCTTTTTCAGAAAGTCCCAAGATGTGAAGAAGTTCTTCCACCTCATTGACATTGTTGGGACATATTACACAGAAGGCATCTCCAGGTTGGTAGTCAAAGACTGTATCCTGTTTTAAAATATGAGATAATTTCTATTAAATTGTATCATAAACCAAGGCCAACAGCATCCCCATTCCTAATAAGAATCTTCCTACTATCGCAGCCACATGAAGTCATATGTTCTTTTACTCTGTACTAGCACTTCATTGTTTGGAGCACATCAGAAACTAAATACTCATGTTTTCTTTTCAGGTTTAACCTTACTAATTAGAAAAATCTTTCCTTATCTGGTTTAAATATTTGGACATTCTTTAATAAGAACTGCTGAGCAGCCTAAACAGAAGGAAAATAAGTATGTATCAAGACAATGTGTTAGATAATCAGCCCAGATCATTAATTACTAATGTACTTTGGTTTTTGGTTTGAGAAGAGCAGAGAAATGAAGTTGTCATAATTAATGCAACTTTGTATAGAGATACATTATCACTAAAAGAAAATTTGCTGGTTAAACTATTTGATGAACTGTGACTGAAATGACCCCAATTGTTTTTACTTTCTGGAGGAAAAAAGAAAAATAGCAAGAGAAGAGCACAGTGAAAATTAAAAGGTATCTCAGATCTTAAGACCTAGATTCTACTTAGTTGGCTGAGGTTCTTGTGCGCAACTGCTGAAACCCTACTCAAGCTTCTGCCTGTTATAGAAACATACAGAATTATAYTTGCATCATTATGTTTCCCTTATGCATCAGGTAGGTGACCTGCATACACAGACTGTTGAGAATGTTAGGAAAAAAAGGCAAAAAATGTTCAAATTTTCAGTGGGTGCTGATGACAGGATACATGTATACATACAAATATATGCAAAAGCCCATGTCATCTCAGAGACTCAGTTGCTCAAAACTTAATAGACTCTATTTATAACTGAGATTTAAAGATGTCCCATGGATATTGACACAGATTAGGCTAATAGAGTCCAATAAAAGTTACTGCCAAAATCACAACACCCCAAAAGCAATATACTACAAATTTGGAAAACCGCTCAAAAGCAACATATTTTCCTTTTAAGATTTCTTGTAAAGTAGTATCGAGCACTCTCTGCCTTTCATCTTCAAACCAGTATACAAAATATGATCTTCCCTGAATAAACTAAACCAGTTTTTACACCTAGGGTAACAGAGGTTGACAGTTTGAGTAGTATGTTAACAAGTCAGAGCAAATGAATGCCAGAGGCAGAAACAGTGCTCAAGAGCTAACGATTCTTATCACTTGATCATACTAGTCAAATTATTACTTGTGTAGATTACCTATCACAAGGAATAGTCACAATTTACTATACAGTTTCTGAATATTCCCAAAGTTGTATACTTACAAACTGAAAGATTATTCATTTTCAGTATTCCCTGCCTGCCTTTCTCCACTGCAAATTCCTTTCAGAAAGATATTTCAGTCAATACAATATCCATGGAACAACAAAGAAATTAATTTGACACTTTATTTCTGTTTTGACTTCCATGGAGTCATATCTTTCAGTGAACAAATCAAGCTTTGCATTTACAAAATGGATCAGCCTAAGCTGACATCGTGTTGTATAGGGAATTATTTTTTTCTTTTTGAACAGTCAAATAAATAATTTCCCCCCCCAGTTATTACACATAACACACATGCTTTTCACCCTTTATTTTACCCACTGAAGAAAAAGCCATCACTAACTTACTGCAATATCAAGTTCTAAGAGCAATGCAGTTTTTATTGCATCTCCTCTAGTGAGCTGAACTGCTTTTGTAACTGGCACTTCAAAGGTTGTTCCCTCTGAGATCAGTGAGGACAGATGTGGATTCTGAAAAAGAGGACATGAAAACTTACACTAAAAATGCAAATCAGCTGAATGACAGCTTATTATGACATACAGGAATTAATGTTGGTACAACTTTTTTGAAACAATCTTAGAAAACAATTCAAAACAATGAGGAAAAACATGAGTCTTCTATATAGATACAGTGTTTTGCTCTATATTTTTAAAAATCATATTCAGTGATTCAGTAACAGGCATATATTCAACTATAAAAAGTCAGTAGGCTTGAACAGTCTAATGGGCCTAAACTACTATCAAATGCAGCTAGCTGTTTCCTTTTTCAAGAGCTGCCTTGAAAACAGCCAATTAGAGAATGGCATTTATGTTAAAACCCAGAAAACTCCCACCTAATTAAAGGATTACTAGGTGTACAGAACAGACATAAGAAGTAAGAACAGAAGCTATTTAAAAACATCATTGCAGATTAAGACTTTGGGGTGCAGATGGGGCTATTATTATAGGCAATTTATAAGAGGAATTTTAAAAACTACAGTTAAATTTAGAGCTAATCAGCAAACTCCACACTACAAAACAGCATCGTGTTCTGCCACAACATTTCTACACAGGTGAAAATGTGCCCCAAGAATTGTAAATGGGCACCAAGAATAATTCTACGCTACCTCTGTCAAAGGCTGTCACTTGAAGATCAGACTACAGCCCTCATTTCTCCATCACTATTGTCAGCAAGCTTCATTTGAGATCAATACAGACAAAAACAAAAAGAGGTGGGAGAGATACCAGATGTCCATAACARTACTCTGTCAAATGGAAAGGAATTATTCTACCAATAAGAGAATATTGGTTAATCTGACGATTTCCTATTTAAAAAAAAGGAGACAGGAGAATCACTTGAGACCAACAGTTGGAACTTTTATTATTCTCTTAAATTTTGACATGGTGATTAATGGCTTGGGCCATATCAAGTTATTGTGTATCAGCTGGACTGTGATAACTGTTTACATTCATATACCCTCCAAGTCAAGTTCAAGGCATAACGAGATCAAGATTTAAGCTAAATTGTATTATCTTACACTTGCCGCAAAGGCTTGTGCCTGGACCGTTACTGCTCTGCTACTAATAAGCAGAAGCTTGTTCATTCAACCCCAAGAGTCAACAGCCCAGGACATAGATCATATAAGTAACTAGAGAGACCTTGTACCCAGCCTTCTTTAAATGGCAGGGAGTCTCTTTTTGGAGATGTCCAAACCTCAAGTTGATGCATTTCAAAACAAGCCAACTTCAGCTGTGCTTGACAAAAAATACCCATGGTTGTTGCAATGTGAGATACTGGAAAAAGACATGAATTGTGTCATACTTGTAAAAACAAACATGACCCCACATGGGACCTACTTGTTGACAAGGTCTAGCCAACTATGTCAAAAATAGTGCCAAAGGAAAAAAAACAAACCTGCATTTGATTCTTTCCAAGGCTCAAGAAAACCATCCAGCTTTATACCTGAAATCTGGACTATAATCTTTAACCTGTCACTGAATTCCAGATTAGCAGATTCAGCTTTTGCAATTTGCTGTTTGAAAGCAAAATTTATTTTTTTTCTATTTACAGAAAAGTTAAGGCATCAATATTAGAACCTGATCAATTATTTCAGAGATCAGCCTGAATATATGCTATGACTTTAAAATAAGAAAATGGGCTCTTTTAACCACTAGAGCACCACTTTCAACCTGAGTGTTAGTCTTTAATCGGAGAGTACCTCTAAATCATAAATCTTTGTTTCAGTAATTTGAATTATTTAATTCAACAACCTGAGCAAAACCAACCACAATATGAGGTTTAAAAGAAAAGCAAAATTATCCAGTGTTTGAATTCATACACTCTTACATAATTATATTAGCTAGACTAAGTGATTCTCTCAGCATTACCATTGACACTCTCAACAGAGAGAGTGTCAGGGCCCTGAGGATACTAATAGGCTTTCATGGTCCTGACCAGCCTCACCAGAGGACTCCAACCCCACCTCTGCTCATGGGCCCAGGAGCCCCATCTCAGCTCAGCCCTGGGTCTTCAGTCCCCGCCGGAGCTACATCACAGGAGTACTGGTCGGCAGCTCAGCCACAACCCTGCCCATGGCTGGCCATAGATGCTGTCGATCCAAGCCTGGATCTGCAGACCAACTTCCCGGCTTGGCCCCAGACCTGCCTCATTCCCACAAACTTGTCTCATGATCTGCACTCTTGGCTGATCCTGGCTGCCATCTCCTGGTTTGCATTGCTTGGGTATCAGGGAACGCGGCTGGCTGTGTTACTACACTCGGCTCCTGGCTCCCTGTCCCTTAAAGAGCAGCCAGCCCTCACTGCTCCCTCGCACAGATAACCAAAACATCTGCCCTCTGGCAGGCAACCAGAAAAGTTTGAGTCATGCTTTCCAGTTCATTTTGAACACTAAATATGCTAACTGGAGATGATCACCAGCTCATGCTAATTCTTCTCTTTGTACAGCAGGTCTTTGTTCAACATGGTTTCATAGGAAAAGCACACTGGTTTTCAATCTACAGTTCATCTTCTGTTTCCAATAGTAAAATTATGATCATGTTTTTACAATGACAAGTTTCTCTGTTATTAAATATGCAGCAAGATTTTGAGCAATTTTACACTCTCTTAAGGCATTCTGCAAGTACTAAAAATTTGAACAGAAATTGTACTATACTCCTTTCTACAGGAAGATGTTTTCACCTTCCTAACCATAAGCCACTGAGGATTTTAATTTTAATTCCATTCCTGGCAYTGCAATGCCTTTATCAAATTATTATTTAGCTAAATTATACTTCCACATCAGTGTCCATAACTCATATGGTGGTAACTACATTTTCACAATATAAATGGACCTTCCACTTACAATTCAAAAACCTCCCGCGTTCAGGGACGTTATCTCCTTTATATAAGTATCCACTTGCTCTTTTGAGCCATATGTAGGAGTATACACTTATGCTGGAGGCTTTCATCATTCAAAGTGAAGTCCTTACCTCACCATGGGTGTCTTGAAACTGCACCTCTATATATTCTGGTGGCAAGGCAGGAATATTAAGAGCAGACTGAGAGACAGGAGGGACAGAATGAACAAGTGAAGGTTCGGTGTCTCTAGCTGAAGCCGCAAGATGGATGTCGACCAGTTTCTGTGTCAGAACATCAGAACTCATCATTCTTTCATCTTCTAGCTTCAAGTTCTGTACTTCTGAGCTTAAGTTCAGTTCACGCCCAACGTGCGGGGCTGCAGAGAGAGAGCTAGAAACAGCATCACTGCTCATGCCTTCTTTTTCTTTCTGCAATACAAATGCTTCCTCGAGGGCAAGCCAAAGTCCATCAATCCAAGGATCAACCACTAGTTCCAAACTGGGGAGGGAGGGAAAAAAAAGGAGAAAGGAATGGTTGACTTATTGTGACTTACTGGACTATTAATTTACAAATAATCAAAAGACAACAAAAGCTAAAAACACTATTCATTTTCCATTTTTAATATATATCTGCAGCTGTTACCAAGAYGACTTTTTTGTTAAAAAAATATTTTCATTTAGTTATTACCACTATGTAAATTTACGGAGTCTAAAGTGTGTAACAGCCCCGCTCTTCTTCCAGTTTCTCATTTTTATTTTCTTACGCTGCATGACAKGAAGTTGAAGGGATGGTAGCAACATATGCAACTTTCCACTCTGCAACAGCAACATCAATAGCTTACACCAATGTTCCATTTTTATTATTTTAGAACACAAGATACAAGTTCTATGGTTATGGCAATGTTTGTGTTYAATTGTCTCATATCATCATGCACAGAACCGATATAATCTGCAGTTCAAAATAAATAAGCCAAGACTGCAGCCTACCGGCCAGAAAGAGCAACAGAACAGGAAGGGAGTTGTTTTCTTACATAATTCCTCTATGGCAATCAAAAAAACCTTCTTACATAATTCCTCTACAGTGATCAAAAAAAAAAAAAAAAATCTATGTCACCAGTTGATTCAAACTTCTAAGCTAAATCCCAGTAATGATCAAAAAAAAAAAAAAAAAAAGGATGTTTTACAGAAGAGAAAAAAAAATTAAAGAACGTTGTAGGGTTCGCCTAAAGCAGCTATACTGCAAGATGTGAGCTTGGATAAAAATCTGATGTGTATGTAGAAAGAGATCCCATCACCCAGTACCACACATACTGGGAACTGGATTTATTTTTATTTGCTTCAGTAAACAGACTACATTTTTAAACCCCTCCACTTATTCTGAATTACTTGATTTCTAAAACTGCTAAATACTCTCCATTTTTCCAGGCATTACAGATGTTTGCTCACACTTTAAAAATGGAGTTTTATTTAATGGCAATTGAGATTGAAAAGGCATACTGTTTTCAGACAGGACTCATTCCTATGAGGTGCTGAGTATTCAGGTTCAACTGATTTCAAAGAGTTCAGAATGTTTAGCCAAATTCACATGTAACTATTGCACCTTGAAGAAATAAAATGCAAACTCATTCAGCTCTTACCCTACAGAATCATCTGCTAATCCTGTGTTGTAGAAGCGCTGGGCACCAAGTTCTTGAAGTCGTTGGTCTACTGTCTTTCCACCATTACAAAAGAATGTGTACTCTGAATCTCCCAGACCTAGCAAATTCAAGGAAAAAGGAATCATGTCAATCAGCCCGTCACCCAGGCTACACAAAGATCTGCAAAGACAACACAGGATTTTCTTGCAGGCAAACAGAAGAATCTGATATAGCAAAGTGCATATTACTAGGACACKTTTATGGCCTTCAAAAACAAATTGTGTTTTTCCCAAAGTAGAGCTGAAAAAGTGGTTCCTCCTTCACAAATGTAAGACACAGAATTTCTCTGAAAACACTTTGCTTTCAATATTTCACATTTCAGTAAAATGTTGTTTTAGTTTGAGGCTTTTAAAAAATGCAAAAACACTCTTAGAGGAAAAATGTAAGGAACTGAAATTATTAGAGAAGGAGTGAAACTGATAAACTGTATGTGAATTACCAAAAGAAATTATCTCAGCTTCAGGTTAAAATTGTTACTATATGTCAAAAACATAAGGGAGAGAGTATTAAAAGTAATTAAAAAATATTGGAACATTTTAAAAAAAAAAAATCAAACACAGGAGTGATTTTAAACAATATGAAGTAAGAAATGTAGGAAAATGTGCATAAGGGAATCTGGTCAGAGATTTCTTTGTAGATCTCAATTTCACTGCACTGGGTTTTCTGCCCTTTAACAGTCGTGAAGATGTTCTGTTAGAAGAAGATGCTCTTTGTTATCATTTAAACAGTCAGTGGACTCAGGAGGTATGTTCATGGAGGACCTGAGATTTTAAGAGATCATCTAAACCACTGACCCACCCTAAAAGTGATCAACCACACATACCTCATCTTTAACAGATGCTTATCTAACAATCCCAGAGACCACTGGTTAGGTTGTCTCCACAAATTCTTTAARTAATCCACACCACTGTTTCACTATCCTATTGCAATTCTTCGCAGCCTGACCCTTTCTTGTGTGCAATTTCAAACCACTAGATCCTTATCATCCCCACCTAACAATGGACTATTCCTTTCTCCTTTATAACAGCCTTATTTTTCTTTTTCTTTTTTTTTTTTTTTTAAAAAGACTTCTGCTCCCTCTCAAGTACGGTACTTAGAGCGAACACTTCATTGGACAAGCTGTAATGGATACCATGAATGTATTTTAAGACTGATAACTTTTTAGACTAAAATCACAAAACATGTTATAACTTAGATACTATAATAGTATCTGTTACAACAAAAATCAGTATTAATACAATGCTTATCTTCATATATGCATATATGCATTCAGTCAGCTATGAAAAACCTAACCATTTCACAAACTGTAATGTATAACTAGGCAATAGTGTAACATCTTCTCAAAACATTACATGATTAGGATGCATATATTTCAGACTTCCACATTATATATCCAAATTTCCTTCTAGTGGGTACTTTCCTCAGTAGAAATCTAGATGTTTCCTCACTCCTACCTATCAACATAAACTTGTCAGGCAAAAATAACCTAGGTTCAAACAGAATTTTCTGGAGTTTGTTTAAACACAACCTGAAAATTCAACAAACTGACCTTACCATCAGCTCAAGATATATCAGATGCATTTTGCCAAATCTGTATTTTGCATATCRGTCTTTAACCTGACGTTACATTCCTTCTACTGATGAGTATGACATTCAAAATTATAAAAAATTATTGCAAATTTGAAGGGATGGGATGATCTTAAAACCTTATTTTTAAGAACATTTTATACTGCCTTTCCCTCTGTATAGAAAAATGCCCAATTACTCACAGTCAAGTAAACTCATCTAGTTCATAGAGACTTGACACAAAATTAAAACTTCAACAATTATACACAGTTTATATCATATTTTGCTTATGCAAAGAAAATTAAACTATAAAAAATTAAATTGGTAGCTTACATTCAGATCATTTCTGTGACACTTTTCCTTTATTGCTCAAAGAGGACGTTACAAAAAAGCTGTTCATGTTATAAAAATAAATGGTTTATAAGCACTTAAAAAAACCCCAAACAACTTATTCACAAGTAAAAAATATAAAAATTATTCACTGACAGACAAGTGCTGCAATAATATAGAAAATACTAAATCACCTAGCAAGCCATACTGAAGATGTGCGAAATGATCAGGTGGCAAGGTCGTGTCTTGAATTTTCTTTACAAACTTGCGGGCAGTGTCTGGTGGGTCTCCAGTACCAGTAGTGGAAATAACAATAACTACAGGATCCTTTTCTGTTTCCAGGTTATACTACAAGTAATAGAACAAGTAAGTTACAAGGTGCCATTTGATACCTATTTGTGGCCTTACATATTATCTTCCACCCTTCCTTTTCCCAAAGGTACACAGAAAAATGTTTACTCTCRTCTTACCTGTATTAAACCACAGAAAGTCTTTCAAGTAACTGCAATTCATTTTGGGGATGCAACTTACAATCTTGGTTGGAGTTTTCAAGACCAGACTGGGTAAAGCCCTGAGGAACCTGACCTCAGCTGACCCTGCTGCGAGATGACCTCATGAAGTCCCTTCCAACCTGAATTATCCTATGATCCCATACACAAATGCCGAAGGGCAGCATTTTGAGCAGGCTAGTACACATGCGAAGAATACTTCACAACTGCACTCAGACAGCTTAAATACACAACTCCTACAGTATTTGCTTTGCCAAGTGGAAAAAGTATTTTTGTATATATGATCACAATCACACAGCCATAATCCCAATAATTTCACACAGATAACTGGGGTGTGGCCATACAAACTGTGGGGATCATTTCTAAGTTCCATTAGGGATCATTTGGTTCTGTCTGATAACTTCCGTGTTACATCTGTCTTTGCCACAAAAAAAATGCTGTGCTTTTGGGGTTCTAAGGTAGCTCTGAACAGAGATAGTCAGTCACCATGCTCTATAGTCTGATTCATTTTGGCCCCTCCACCCTGCCCCCAATTCATTTTTCTCCCCTTTGCTAATACCGATCTTTCACAYTTCCCACGGTTTTATGGGGGCTACTCCCATTATACCAGGTCGACAAGAACTACGTATATTTGGGATTGTGCATCAACTCCATAAATTCAGGTCTCATGCAACCATTTATTACTTCTCAAGTAAAAAGCATTCTGTTTCTTTGATTATTCCAGCTTTCCACTGATAGCGGGCTGCAGCACTGTGCCAGCGTGCTGTCTGTCAGGTCACCCACACAACATGCTCTTTCACAGCACCCCTATGGGCTATGGGTTTTGAATCACATGGACTAGCTAGCGACCTATGTGAAACACAGCTCCACAGAATCACAGACACCTTGCTTGGGAGCGACCTCTGGAGGTCAYCTAGTCCCACCCCATGCTCCAAGCGGGACTAACTGCCAACGCTACATTAGGTCAGCTATGACTCTGGCTGAATTTTGAAAACTTCTAAGGGTAGAGATTCCACTTTTCTGGGCAGCCTCTTCCATCCAGAAGAACTTCTTCACTAGTGTCAAATCCGAGTTCATCAGGCTGCACTCAGTGGATTTTGCCTCCTGTTGTAGAGTCTGCTGCTGCCAAGAGGAGTTTGGCTCAAGTAGGCTGCTATTAGGTCACTCCTTAGCCTCCTTTTTGCCATAATAAGCAACTCAAGCTCCTTTTACTGCTCCCCGTAGGTTTCAGTTTAAACTCTCTCCCAGCATTCCAAGTTTAATAAAATAGTAGGGTTATAAGAAAATATAAATAAAGATTGCAAGAGATGCTGTGTTTCATTTCAAGCAGTTTCAGGACTGCAATTCAAAACTTCAGAGTTTGAGGAGTTATGTTCTAAACACTTCACTCAATAAATCACTCAAACCTTATCCCCTCCTCAAGCCATGTAAAAAGTTATCCCTTACACCTACAATCCAAAAAGGTTAGGAATACAAAGAAACAGAGTATCAAGGGGTTTTGCTGTTGTCATTTTTTCCAAAACCTTCCTGACGAACCTAAAAGCAGTTGCATGGAGCAACTTAAATTACCATCTGGAACAGTGTCCGGCCTCTGACAGTGGCCAATAGCAGGTGCCTAGAGAAGCATAAGAGAAGAGAGTAAGCATGCAAAGATATTCCCCAAGTACTTTGCCAGACTTCAGTGAGTTGTGGTCCAGGGACGTTCCAAACAGAGGTTTTGTCTTTTACAAGTTCAGGCGAACTCCAAGTTCCCACAAATTCCTGAGACTTCCAAAACTGTAAGTTGTGCAAAAAAAGGCCTTAAGGGTCCTGTTGCAGTCACCCAGACTTTCAAAACCTCCACAGCTGATTTGATAAGTACAAATACAACAGATTCTGCAGTGCATTGTCACAGGTGACTACTGCATTTGCAAACAAAAGCAAATTCTTCATGTAAAAAAAGCAACGGTCTACTGATATAACATAAAAATTTACACTAAATTGTGTTCCATTAAAAAAAAGATAGAAGCTCAGGAAGTAAAAAGTGGTGTATTAGAACAGAGGTATGATTAGTTCACTAAATTCTTGCTTGCTCCACTGCACATTCTCCTCTGCAAACTTAAAGACCTTTTGGAAGCCAAACGTTTGGTGACAGTGGTCCTGCATTAATTTGTGTCAATTACTGGGAGGTCTGATATACCACTAGACCAACAAGAACCTTACGCAATTACACAGTTTTTTACTGTACCTTCCACTGCTTCCTATATCCTTTGTGTTACATCTTTGTCCCATTCTTTCTCTTTCCTTCAAAAGTACTCCTCAGCTGAGGACAGCAATGCCACACAACAGCAGTGAGCAGCCTGCTCAAGGTGTGAATGATTGCTGAAGGAAGAGGATGGGATCAGACACCCAGATATGTCTTATCCAGAAGAGTAAGTATCATGGCAAACGTGCTTATCCAGATAACTCATCCAAGGCTGACTACATGCACTGTGACCCACGATGATCTCCACTTAGCCTCCTATTTTAGTGCCCTTACCTCACTTCCACTTCATTTCAGTCCTTCATCAAGCATAAAAAGCAATCACAGTAACCAACCAAAGATTTATGACCTTTTCTCACCTACGTGAGAGTGTAGGTGAGAGATACTGCTTAGAAACAGACAGTGCTTCCGAGATTTGAGCAGTATTTGACCATTCATTTTTGTATGGCAACAGGATCACGTTATGACTATTGACTCTGTAGCCACCTATTCCATCCATAGACCTTCACAGCAATCCCTTTAAGTGATGACAAGGTCTGAAAAATACCCAACAGCCGCATAAAGATGGGCCTTCTAACTGACAAATATGGACAAAACAGAAACATCTTACTTCCTCGCCTAAAGCATGCACACACACCTCTCYGAACTGTGCATGTTGTAGAATAAACTCTCAGATCTAACATGCCCAAAGGACTTCACAAGAAGCCCCACCAAATTCAAGCAAGCTCTTGCTCCAGTACRTTATGCCACCCTGCCTTTCCCTCCCCAATTACACTTAAGCTTCTAGAAGTTCTCTTTATTTGCAGTAAAGGTTAAGGAAAAGCTTAAGYGATGAAATCTACAAAGCTGCAGAAATTACTTTTTTCCTCAGTGCCCAATTCTCAGATTCTCAATTCAGTACATCTTTCTACCTCATCAATAACTCGCAGCTCTGATTCRTCTTGCCAAATTTGACAAAATAGATTTATTCAAGTGGCAGGCCAATAACAGGGCTAGAAATACCCTGCTTACCACCTTCCTGAAACTAATCTCCAAACCTGTCAAATGCAGAAGAAATGAAATGGAAGAATATAAGCAGAATCTTCACATTCCCTGCTGGCTGCATAAAAGTCTCTTTGTAACACTTTGCTACATACTCAGTGAACRTTCATTCAAAAGCAGATGTCCAGCTACCCAACATGTAGTGTATCCCCAAGAAAGCAACTTGCTAAAAGGGAACTAAATTATTTTTATAAACTTCTCACATTTTCAAGTGCATGAAAAAAACTTTTAGGTGTTATTTTCTCCTCATCTCATATGAAATACCGGGCTATCAAGTTTTGTTTAGTTGGTTTTTTAAATGKTTTTTTTTTGAGGAAATACAGCTAAAAGTACTTTGTAAAGGAAATTACAGTCCATATTGCTGGACCATTTAGTTATAGACAGACACTAACAGTTTTCAGATCCTTACCCTTGGATAACAGCAAATAATAAAAAGCCACTTCCTTGCTCCAGCCAAGCTTTTTATTTCTTTCTAGAATATAACTTGAGTGTATCCAGTGTGAACTGGAGTGAGTGCATATGCTAAGTAACTCAAGAAGACCCCACAAAAGCTCAGGGTCATGCTGGAGCCCACAGCTAACAGAACACAGGACCTCAATGGAACACAAAAACAACAGAAAAAAAAAAATGCGTCATTTCTAACAACAGGAGAGCTGACCAGTAAATACAGAATTCATTCACCACTGCATACATAAATAGTTTTCAAGAAGTCACTGCACTGTTGTTAAAAGAGAACAAATACATATTCATCTACTGTTCTAATAAGAAAAATCACAAGAAAGTTGTGCCTTTGGCAGAAGGCTATTAAGCGTCTGTGAGTATTGGTCCAAATTACTGATTCGTAAGAAAAAAATTTAAAACTAGATGGTATATTTTAGGTGGGTGCACGTGCTCAGCCTTCACGGTTATTAACAGCCACCACTCAAGCACATGAACTAAAATGCAGCTCTTAAATACCTATTTTTCAAAACAGCATGGAGTATCTCACCTTGTCCATTTCACTTACACAGTGCATATCAGCTTCAAGTCCATGGGCACCTGCTTGCTGCCATATTTCCTCAGCTATGGCTTTTGCCTGCCCCTTTTGTGTTGCATAGAGGAGCAAAAACCTCCTTTTTAAATCACAGCACATTTCCCAAAACAGAGCAATTTTTTTTTTTTTTTTAAAGACACTGCAGGGGAAAAAAGAAGAAAAAAAAAAGTGAATTTATTGCATGCAGAATAGCAAGATTTTTTAAGCAAAGGCTTATTAGATTAAAAACAGATACTTTAAAGGATAGCAGTATTGGTGTTTAACTTGGAAATGAAGCATCTACACTGAAGAGAAGCCATTTCTCACAACCAAACTTTGTAGAGCAGCTTGCGAAGGACTTGTGGTATTGGTCATATGTGCTGTACTGCCTTGATGTTGCAGTAATATTGCAATATCCCCAGTATCAAGAATCTAGTTTGTAAACAATACAATAGAGAAACTAGTTTCATGAAAATATATACTATTTTTATCACATAAGTTATATTTTCCACTTTAAGTCAGTGACTGCTTTGGTCACTTTTCTGAGATGTATTACAAGGCAAAACAACAAGGCAAAACAACAAGGCAAAACAACGACCTGGTGAAGCCAAACTACAATGCCTGAGGAAAAAAAAAAAAAAAAAATTCTCAGTTTCTTCTTTTCTGAAATCAGTATTTTTTGCCTGAATGCCTTTATGCTTTACTGTCCACTACGTCTATATTTTAGAACACAAACATTGTTTTTCATTTCATATTTCAAAAAGGAGCTTCTTACACAAGTGCAACTACAGAATTGACTGTTTGGGGTTTTTTCTCCTAAAAATAAGAAACCATCTTAGAGAAATCTGCTGTAGTGTAAAATGCCACTCCCTCACAAAGTCTTGAAAGCAGTAGGATGAATGAGATGCATATCCTTATCCATTTACCTGTCCCATGAAAGTTTGAATGTGAGAAGTTTTCTTGCATGATTTTGACACAAACAGAACACAACAGATGTAAGGACAACTTCAAGAAGCAGTGAATGAGAGACAGGCAGAATGTCTCTCGTGCATACATTACAAATTAATCTTCTGCCAATATTTTGTCGCTGCTAGGGAGCTGCAGTAGAACTGAAATACCTAGAATTACAACTGAGTAATTGTCAGTTCCCAACTTGAGATTTTTTTCACGTGCCTGGGTCCGGTTTGCTGTACTTCACCTATTGCTCCCACACAGATTCAACTACAGAAAGCATTCYGTGTCCCAGCCACACACACTGATTTATGGAAACCTGTGGCTAAGTAATTTGAGGCATATCTTTTTCCTGTTTCTCTCAAGAGAAAACAAACATAGCTCAACTGCATAAGCAGAATACTGGACTCTTGATATGGTATGGTATTTCTCCCCACAGTATTGTGGAAGGTTTCTCCTGTTATAATTCTTTTTAAAGCATACTTGTAAATCAAAAGTGGTAAAACTAAGTGATAGCTTCTTAAGAGTACAGTGCCTGTACCATACATGAATTCCATGAAAAATGTAATTACTAGAAAATTTTAAGGCTTTCATTGTATTTTGTTCTACTACATTTTCCATTATAGTTTTCACTTTAAATTGATTACATTATATTACCTAAAAATATTAATAATTTCCTTAACAGTCACTTTAAATAAATTCATTTAAATAACTGGCTTCACGTGCACATGCACAGAAGAAGATGCATACGCCAAAACAATCCACAAAATGATTTTTCACCCTCCTTTTCCAAAAGAAATACAAAGAAATTTGTTGACACACAACTTATGACAATTCATATGAAATTGTTTAAATACAGTTTAAATACCCTCAGATCCCCGTAGTAATACAGATTCATACTAGTCATGTGCTATGTTTTCACCCTAATTGTTCTCTTGTCAGCAGGTGGCAACRCCTGACTATAAATGGGGAAAAACAATAAAGATGAAGCGGCCTTTCATTACTACATTCTTTCTCATGCCTCAGAAAGGGAGAAAGATAATCAGTTTTCCACTGGGACCACACCATAGCACAGAGGCCTTCTATACACAAAAAGCTGAGGGGTAAGCTGCCAACTTTATAGCCAGGGGATTACCAACAGACTTCAAACAAAAGAGTCAGCTTGGGAAGATGTATAAGAGAAGCATGAAAATTTCCAATAGTAGGGGGAGAGGAGAGGGCAACAGAAAGAACAGCAGTCACAATGTGGCTTGACATGGCCAGATGTTGCCCTAACAGCACTGTGACCTCTGCCTAGGCCAGGCAGAGCAGCCTCCCCATAAGACACTGTGAGCTGCTTCCACTCCAGCTAGTACAGCAACAATAAAGGGTGCAAAAAGTAGCTACCCACATCTTTGGTGTGTGTATGTGAACTTGCAGGGAGCTTTCTCACTGCGGTGTGGACTAGTAGATTGCATAGAGACACAAAAGTTAGAGCAACCACATCTCCCACAGAAGGCATGTGTAAACAACAGAACCCACACAGCCAGAAGAGGGGATCGTGCTTGAGATGCATACCTCCTGAGAGAGGGGACTGTGTGTGCATGTAACAGTGCGAACATGTGCTTGTAGGAAGGAGGGAGGCCACAATTAGACAATTCCTTGGAATTGGCTATAGGAGGCTGTTTAAATATTTGTAGGCATTTATTAACATTTTCTAAGTGCCTAGTATCGTATCTATTGCATTGTTGCTATTGATCTTGAATATATAGTTCATTTAACTGAGTAAACAGTAGTTAAATTAACTGCCTGACAGTTAATTATGTCATTAATAGATTAATAAACTCCTTTGATCCTGACTCCATCTAAACTACACAAGTTGAGGAGTTTCTCCCTGTGAGAGCATCTTATCTCTCTCAGAAGAGCTTCATGCACAAACTGATCAAGTGATGCCTGCTAAAAGAAAGGAAAATTAGTCATGCCTGCCTGCAGATGAACACAATCATAAACCAGGAACACGCGTGCACTCAGATGAACATACTGCCCACATTGCTCTTGCTTTGCTGCACTATACGCTCTTCAAAGACGATATGCCACTTCCGCTTATGTGATATGAGTTCAACTGAAATAAAGAGGGGAAAAAATGGTAATTCTTGACTATCGAGCTTTCTAGAGAATCCCTCTAACTTTAATAGTATTACCACACCAGCAGCCTTTAACATGTTGATGTGTTGGTAGTCGCACATCAAAAAACAAAACAATGTTTAAGCTGGGAAAACAACCCAGGATTTGCTGGCTCAAACCAGGGCTTAATATGAAACTAAGGATGAAATTCGGAATTAGAGCTCATCTGATCCAGTACTCAGAAAAGTCAGAAAACAGTCCACGAAAGATTAACAGGGAGTCCATCAGCTCCTTAAGTCAACACACTGTAAGAGCAAACAAGCCATCTGTGAATGCCAGCCACACCATTTCACTGACCCAGATCTGCTGGCCCTAGCAATTACGTAGCTGTACTGTAAGGCCAGACTACCTACTTCATGTACCTGGTCTGTCAAAAATGTCAAACTGCGTGGCCACGGACAGGATAAAACTGCAAGAAACCTCTGCAGTAGCTTTACACACTTCTGTGTGGCTTTAAACCAGGTTGTGGGACTGTGCCTTCAGAGCCATGAAGCCATTCCCATGTCAGTTTTTCAACAATTAGTGACTTGCTCAGAATCACTTTCACTCTACAACCAAGACAAACATAAAAACCGTAAAAACGTCAATGAGACCCGCATGTGAAACCCTCCAGGGCCCAGGGCTGACCTTCCTTCCAGAAAAATTTGGTTGGACCAACCGACTCCCCGCTGGGAAAAGGGAGAGCTGTCCCTGAAGGACGGTGGTTCTAGGGAGCTAAAGCCAGGTCCACACCGGAGGCCTGAAGGCCGCTGCAGCAACAGAAGCCTCTCAGAGAGCCGCCGGGCCGGGCCGGGCCGGGCCGGGCCGAGCCGCATCTCGCCTCCCGCCCGGGCCGCCCGCCCCGCCAGCTGTCCCTCGGAGCGCGTACCCGCTGCCAACCCGCGGGGAAGAGGATTTCTTTCGCTGAGGGACGCGCCTTTGATCCACACCTACACGGGGACAAATCCGACTCCCAAGGCAAAGCACCCGCGTCAGCCTGCGCTCCGCGCCTACCCGGCCACCACCGCACCACGCCGGAACTCCGGCGGCAGCAAGGAGGTGGGCGGGGCGGGGCGGGGCGGGGCGGGCCCCGCGGGGGAAGTCGGTGGCTGCCGGCGCCCGGAGGTACCCGCCGGGAGAGCGCCGGAAGCTCCCGGCAGCCCCCGCGCTGCCCGTCATGGCGGCGGAGGTGAGGCTCCCAGCCTTCCCGGAGCTCGCCCTCCAGCACCACCGGGTGCCCCCAGCGGCGGAGGGAGGCAGAGGGCGGAGGGGGAGCGACGCCCCGGCCCGTGACAGGCAGCAGCAGGCGCCGGGGTGGGAGGGACGGACGCACCTCGCCGCTCTCGGCGGAGGGGGCAGAGAGGCCCCGCCGGTGCCGCCTGGCCCATGTCAGATTCACCCACCGCCTCCCGGCTTCGCGGCTGCGAGCCCCCTTGGCTCGCTCCAGCCGCGGGTAACGGCGGTGCGCCGCTCTGCTGCCCGGCGCCCCCGGCCCGGGAGGGTGAAGAGAAGCGCCGTCGTGCGGTTCCTGCTTGGGGAAAGGTGTCCGTCCGTCCGTGCGTCCCCGCCCCGTAGTGCCCATACGGAGACACGGGGCAGAGACGCGTTGCAACCTGTCACGCAGGTCTCGCCGGTCCCGGCAGTTGTTTCTTCTCTTTGCGTTGCCTTGTGCTGGTGGTCGTGGGATAGGGATCATCCCAGTCGTGTCCAGCCGCTAAAAGTTTTTTTTGCTGCGTTTTAATGAYACTTACACTGTTTTCCAAACTATATATTTATATGTATTTTTCTTCCTCTA
Source organism: Phoebastria nigripes (assembly GCA_035582835.1). Lineage (NCBI taxonomy): Eukaryota > Metazoa > Chordata > Aves > Procellariiformes > Diomedeidae > Phoebastria > Phoebastria nigripes. The sequence continues at coordinate 154,815 of JAYKAV010003176.1, read as the reverse complement.
GGTATCTTTTGAGAACCCACTTGATCCAATATGGCTTTGATTAGCCGAAAAAGTTTCCAGTTTTATTCATCCAGCACACCAGCAAGCAGGTCCATTTTGATGACCCTAAGCAAAAGGTTGAGCTTTATCAGTGGGCAGCGAAAGCCCCAAAACTGTAACTCTGTAGCCATGAGGATGCTATGTTTCAAAGATAAATCTCAGTATATGTTTTGTAGAAAAAACCACGTACAACTGCGGATACAGCCTCTTTCTGCTAATGAAACTGTGCATCTTTGTGGAGATACTGGGAGCAGTCCTAAATCTGATAGCGGGTGGATGGATGAACAACTGTTTTTCAAGAAGTTGAACAGTCTTTGTACATCAAACGAGATTTTTGACTTTCTTAGTTCTCTGGAAGTCATGTCTGATACTATGGCATCAGGAGCCTTGCAGAGGATTTCTGAAGTTGAGGTGGATGACAATGGTCTGAAAAACCCTGAAGGAGTGTTAGAGAATGAAGTTTTCAGGGCACTATGCTTCCAGTTTGAATTTGAATCCTCAAAACTGTCAAACACTGGGCTGCTGAATGCATTGCAAGCTTTGATAAAACTACGTATAGATCCCCAGAGTACACTGATGGCAAGCTTGCTTTCAGAGGGTGAGGAACGGCTTGGTAAAGGACAATTGACTGTTAAAAATCTGTGTGCTCTTGGAGAGAGTTTGCTTGAGTTGGAAGGCCCAAGTTGTGCGGCGCTGGAACAAATTGTSAACCACATGCAACAAAAAGACATTAAGAAGTGGAGTCCTAGGGAAATGGTGATGGTTTATAAGATGCTGCAGGTGACTGTCGGGGAAAGGGAACAATACCAAGACTTGCTAAACAGAATGAACAGCGTCACTTTAACTATTGTTTCCCAGCTAAGCCCAAAGTTCACAAGCATAATACTGAATTCACTGGTTGTTCTTCATCAGACTCAGGCAGTTCCCTTAGTGACAGCACTGTGTAAGCATTCTGTGAAGCATATTCCATATTTCACAGGTGATGAACTGGTAAATGTACTGGAAGCCTTCCTATGCTTTGGACATCGTGAACAAATTTTTACAGAGGCACTGGAAACACATGTTCCCAAATCCATCTTTACCATGCATCCTCAAACAGTCAGCAAAGTCATGCAGTATTGCTGCCAAAAGATGATCCTTTCTAAGCCCATCTTTGATGCAGTGGCAGAAGGTTTCATTTCTGATGCTGACAGATTTACCACTGACCAGATTGCTGAGTGTATTATACCATTTGGGACTCTTAACTATCTCCCTCCAAGTGCTTCTTCCTTGTTTAGGAAGCTTGAAACCGTACTGCATACTCGCTTTAGTCACTTTCAGCCTCACACCTTGCTGAACCTGCTGTACTCATGTGTTCTTATTCAACGTTATCCAGTAAATTTTCTGCCAAAAATATTTAGTCCCTATTTTCTGCAACAGCTTCAAGGTAAGGAGCAGTGTTTCTCTTGCTATGTTCCACATTTATTTCTATTACGTGGTGTGTCTTTTGTCAAGAACCCATTTGTTATCAATTACATCTGTCAAATCAACAGTGACCTGATTAAGGTGACTGGAGAATAGTGATCAGGAGGCCAAAGATTGTTGCTTCCTTGTCACAGTTGCAGTTGTCTTTCAGTTTATATCATTTAGAGGAGTTTGAAAATTGCCCTGGACCATCTTAAACAGAGATTTAAAATCCCTTCAAAATTTTATTTCAGTTAATCCTTCTGCTTTTCTAAAAAATACTGACCCTCTGTTTTTCCCCATGTTTGTCCTCTGTCTCATACAGGTTTTAGATGCTAAGTTATTCTGTGCAGGAAATGTGTCACTTTTAACTCTGGTTGTTTAAACTTATTTGCCTACGCAGTGACCAACGTGAATACTCGCACTGAAGTGAGACTATATTACTATGAGACTGGTAACACTAGGAAGGCTAGTGAGACTAGTTATTATGGAACTAACAAGACTGAGACCAAAAGGGACAGATATTTTAATGACAACGATACTTGGAATGATGCATGAGTGATGTAAAATATAGTTCAGTGATTATGGGTTCATTTTTCTCTAAAGTGTTACATTGTAATGACTGCCACACGAGGGATGTGGCATAAAGGTGGAACGCTGGATAGTGAGTCCTGAGACTTGACTTTTATTCTGGGTGTAGCCCCCCATTTGCTTTGCGGCTTTGGGAAGTCACTTCACTTTTCTGTATCTTTTTCTTCCCCCACAATTGTTTGCTTTGCTTACTTGGATCTCATACTCCTTAGACTTGAGACTGGCTCTTAGGCATTTTACTCAGGGGCTAGCCCAGGGGAGGACATATTTCAAAAAACAATAGAAATACTAGTATTACTGATTGTGAAGCTAAAATAATTACCTTCTGCTTGTGCACTGCTGGTTAGATTTAAGATTTCGCTGCCTGTCTTTTTAAAGTTAAGTCCTCTGTGACTTTGCATAATCCTTATTTCTGGATACCTTCCTAAGCATCCAAACCACTCTCTTTCTGAGGCTCTAAGGGCAAGGTACACGATCACAGTTGTCAGAAAACCTGTTCATAGCCTTCACAATTGGGACCAAATTATAATATGCAAGAAAAGTTACAATAACTGTTTCACAGCTTACTTATAATTGTGTTACTAGCAAGCTCACCTATTACTACAGAAATAATTCATTGTTATATTTTAAAAAATGTCTAAAAATCCTTATAAACTTTGGTCAAGATTAGTACAAATTCTAGAGAGAAGTGAGGTGAAGTGTAGCATTGGGACAAAAAGAATTTAAATCACTATTATTGTAAGAACGTGTTACAATTATATACACGGAATTTGTAAATCTCAGGCAGTACAAATGTGTTTTTCAAATACTATTTTGCCTTATGATTCAAATAAGGTCCATTGCACATAAGTGATTCTAGCACTTTATTCCTTACCTTCCATCAGGCTGCGTTGTGTCCCGCTTTCCAGGTGGGGGTAAGGTAGAACCAGGTATGGACTTCTGCTGTCATCTCTACTCTTCTGTTCTTTCAGGATAAGGATTGTTGTATTATATCCTTGCTTCCAACTTGGTTGTATATCTCTTTCATATTGTATTATGATCAGCTTGTGAAAGCTGAAAAGGGTAAATGGATAAAGCTGAAAAAATTAATTTGCAGTGCATAATTGTTGGCTTAATTAAAATAGAAGTGAGATCTGAACCAGTAAAATGTAACAGCATCATAAATGTAAGCAGTTAAGGATAGGCTGGTATGGTTTTTTAATTATCTAGGTAAAAATGTAAATTGAATTCTAAGGCTCACGTATGTTTTAACAAGGCATAAAGACTGGTGCTTCGTCCTGGTTTTTAAATTACTTCTAATCTAGAACCTGATGCGGTTATGTGATGCTTCTTCCCACTGGCATCCTGTCTGCTGACTGTACTCCTCTGGTGGGGGCTTCCTGTGCCCATCTTTGTTCCGTGCCCTGAACTCCTTTCCTTTCCACCTCCGAGCGAGCACTACAGTCCCATCCTTGGCCCTATGTCTTACCATACTGAGGAAAACATTAGGAAAATTAAAAATCTACCCCATGGTTTATCCCATCTTGCTTAGGAGATCTCAGAGCCTGCTCACCCGCTGCTTCCAAGACTGTCTTGTCTGCAAGGGCTGCCTTCACCTAATTGTTTTTTGGGTTTTTTCCCAGTCTAGTAAGTTTCTAGAACATCCCCCATGGAATAGGCTGTCCTTGGCTGTAACTGTTACATAATCCAACGCTTTTGGACACAAACCTATTATGAACAACACACTTGTAAGCTATAGATTTTAAATAATTCCGTGTTAGATAGTAAAGTATATTTAGCGGTATTATAGGGATATGTAAGCTGTGCCAGAAAGATGAGTGACTTCTCTAGATCTCAGCTAAGATTGCTCTGTTAATAAAACTATATAGAAGGTCAAGTTTTCAAAGTGATTAGAAACTTTGGTCACTCAATTTTTAGCTGTTCAACATAAAATACCTTAAGACATTGATTTTTAGGAAGCAGACATTCCTCATATCCTAAAAAACAGAATGTCTTTCAAAGTTCTCAAGCTGATACTTTGAAAATGAGAAACCTTATAGTACCAGTTACTTTGAATACGTTCTTTTAAATCAATATAAAGGTATTCCACTACAGTGGTCAAAGGTCAGAACAGGAACTTGAGAAGATGAGCTGCATGATTAGCATCTTATACTACATCTAGGATTTTACCATTCTGTAATAATACTTTGCACGTAACATGAAAGATTCTTCAAGTTTACACTTGTAGACAAATCTCCAGAAATTATTCAGTATTATCCGCTACTTTCAGATAAAAAAAAAAAATCTGAGTGAAACAATGAGATCCTGGGATTATAACCTGGGGAGAGGGGGTTGTAGGAAGAAGGAAATGGGATACTTTTCTGAGCCCTCAACTCAAACTTATTCCTCCCTGTAGAACGTCCTGCATCTCTCAGATGGTCATTTTTTTGTGAAAGAGTATGACAGTCCTAACTAAGATCTTGCTAGCTGTATATTTTTTTTATGTTGATGATATTTCTGTAAATCATTTCCTCATTTTTCTAACTACATCATTTCACAACTGATCTTTCTGTTCATTCAAACAATCATCAAGGATGCTAATGATCAAGTAGCTTCTCTGCGCGTTAAACTGAATAGCTTTTCCTAACTTCTGCATGATGGTTTGTGTAAAGATACTTTGTTGAAGGTACACCTGAAAGCCTGAATATTTTTGTTTCAGCTCAGCCACCTGGTTTGGACAGAATTGTTACCTCCCAGCTAACCCAGCTTTTTCTGACTGTTACCCTGGAGTGTCCGTTTTATGAGGTATGGTACATATGAAACCAGAAGATGTTAGCAAGAGGTGATAAGGTCATTAGGGCCCTGTTGATAATTAGTTGAACACTGTCTTTCCCATAAAAACATTGGCATTGGACGAAACCGCTTTTTTTTTCTTGGTGAAAATATGAAGCATTTCTACCTGTTTGATTGACTTGATATATTTGTATGTTTGACAGAACTGACTAGCTCTAAGTTAAAGTGCTTTTTGAGTATTTCCGAGTACTTTTCCAACAACTATTCCTTTTTTTATGTTTGACTTGTGAAGTCTAGGAGAACAGAAGAAATCAGGCACTTTGATGGTGGCCTGACTGCAGAGGAATGGAAACAGTTGTGCATTTCTCATGAGCGATACGTTCAGCGTGATAGCATGGAAGCTTGCTGAGGATATTCTGGTGGTTGTTTTTTTGTTTTGGTTTGGTTTTTTTTAAGTTTCTAGCAGATCATACCTCAGACTGTAAGTCTCTCAATAGACATGGCTTTGAAATGCACAGAATACATTTTGCTACATTAATATGAGGTAGCAAAAATGTTATCTCCCTTTTTCTTTTCTTTGATTTGGTTTTCTGTCATTATGTAGGGTCCCAAACTCCTTCCAAAGTACCAAGTAAAGGCCTTTCTCATGCCTCACAGTTCACTGGATGTTCACCTCCTCAAAAGGGTGAAGACTGGATTACTTTATTTACTGAAAAAAAGAATATATTTTGCATCAGAGGTATCAACGCCGTATTTCTATACAGTTGGTAAGTAACATTTCTTTAGATTAATAATAAAATGTGTAGTTATGCTGTCAAAACTTTAGGCTGTTATTTTCCAGAAATAAAAATGATTAATTTTATTCCCTTTATGTGCATTCTAAATTGTGCAAATATGGAAAAAGTAAACTGGAATACAAAACTCTGTAGAAGGTGTAAAATGAGGAAACATTATGGGAACTTTAAGTAAATGCATTTTCAAAGTGAGAAAGAAGAACAGGGAGAGAAAAGAACTGCAGTAGTACTTGGAATTTACACAGCCAGTCTGCACTGAAAATAGCTGCTAACTCTTGTATTCTGTATTTTTACTATCAGCTCCCCTTTTACTTATCCTGTGAACAATTTGTATAATGTAAAGCAAAATGAGGCAATGCCAGTTGCCTGATCTCTCTGCTTTGCTGGTGAGTAGAGAAAGGGAGAGCTGGAAGGTTGTCATCCCTCTGCCCTGCTCAGCTGGGCTCCTCTCCCCTTAGCAAGAACTGTTGACTACATACAGTCAGTGGGGGTTTGTGGACTGAAAGAGAGGAGTGGGCAAAACAGTGTTTCATGCACCAGGAAAGGAAACTGAGAGAAGATAATGATGAGGAAAGATGGGTGCCCAGGAGGGGTGGAGGATAAAGAAGGTGTTGAGGGAAGGGTCTCTTGGACCCCATGGACATCGTAGGGATGAAAAAAAAAAAAATCAAGAGAGAGGGATGACTCCAGAATTACTCTGCATTTCAGCTTCCACATGGGGTTGAAGTTAGCAGGGTGTAGGTCCCAAGCTCTGTTTGCAGATTGACATAATCTATAAAATTAGGGAATTAGTGAGAAAAATAAAAGGTGTAGGGGCGGGGGGGGAGAGGGGGGGGGAGAGAGAGAGAGTGTCTCTCCCCAAAGACCTCAAAATTCCAGAGGCCCTAGCCAGCCCAGCAAAGTGCCATTTAACTACATTATGGTTTTTAGTGGACTTGGAATACTACTTTGCAGCATTATGAAAGGCTGAAGTGTTACTAATTATCGCTCATTTGTGTTACATAGTCTATACATATCTTTTGCAAGCCTCTGTGATTTGGAAAAAAGTATTGCAATAGTATTTTAGTTATTTTATAAAACAATAAACTGTAAGAGAATAGTATTTTAGTTATTTTATAAAACAATAAACTGTAAGAGGATGAGAATCACAGTAAACAGTTTGTTACATGAAAGAAGTTTTAATGTCACTTCTCTTTTCATCTATACTAGATATTGAGATTAAATTAGATGAAGAAGGTTTTGTATTGCCTGCTGCCCAATGTGAAGAGGTACACAGACGGTAAGAGAATAAAAGAAACCACTGGTAAAATGTTAACATTGACAAAGAGCATCCAGGGTGAAACCCCAGCAAAATTTAAGCTAATTGGAGTTTTGCCATTGACCTCAACAAAGCTAAGGTTTCACACTGAAACCACTGGCAAAAGGACAAAGTTGGCAAAATTAACAATCTGCACTTTTTCCTCATTATTTTGCCTCCTGACTATACAGTGTCAGACAATTAGTTTCTTTACCCAGTGACAGTCAGGATCAAAGTGATCCTGATTTGGCTTATAGTAATGTATTTTGATCTTCTATAATTAATTTTCAAATTAAAACCAAATTCTAATTGAACATGTCCACATAGATTTAACACAGTTTAAGCCAGTTTGATTTCACAAATTTACTTCTGTAGGCATCCTGTGTAATGAGGATATTTGCTACAGATGCTGTTTTTATTGAAAAATGCATAGTTGTTTAAAAAAATATGTTAAACAAGGACTATTTTGAGAAACCTTGGATACAAAGTTAAGCAACCTGCCTGTGTTGTATTTGCAACTGCACTTCTGTGGATAAAGCAAAAGTCTTTGAAAAGGTTATGTTTTCTCCAGCTTAACCTTCACAAGACTCATAGACTAATATAGGTTCTTTCAAAAATCCCATGCTTAAATGTTTAAGAATGGGCTTTGATTTTTTTTTTAAAATTACAGCTTTCATGTGTAAATAAGGTCACGGTATACTTAACATACTGAAAATTTAAGCAACTTTTTTACAGTGGATATGCAAATTTTGGTTTAAGTTGATGTGATTTTTATCACCAAGGAGAAAAAATATAGTTATAATCCATGATGCTACCAACCATACGTACAGGTTTAGGTTAAACTTAAACAGATTTAGTTTAAACTTAACTTTAACTTAAACTCTAACAGGTTTAACAGGTACATTAATAAGTTGAATAAATTTAGCTGCTGAAATGTTTTCAAGCTGAGACACGTATTTTGTATGTTTTTCCTTCTAGAAGAATTCAAAACAGCTTACCAGTAGTAGCATTAAAAATATCAAACTCTTATTAACTTGTATGGTAATTTTTGTTCAAAGCATATAAATAAGCTTTTCAGATCAGTTTCACTAAGCTTCAGGCTTTCCCCCTCCCACCCTTAAATTGAGTGATTTAAACTGTCCTGAACTAGGTAACTCCCATCCTACAACATTTAATTCTAGGAGGAATTAGGGAGTAAGAGGGGAGGTATTGTCTCATGCTTCTTAGGAACTGCAGCAGTTGTGGTAATTAAAATAACTGATTTTTTTTTTTTTTTTTTGATACTACACTTGTGCTTGATTTTAGAATTGCCCTCTGTGTTGATGGTCAAAATAGATTTTGCATTAACAGCCACAATCTGTTGGGAGAAGAAGCTATTAAACAGAGACATCTTCAGTTACTTGGTTATGAAGTTGTGCAGGTAAAGTCCAAAGACAGTGGTTTGCCTTTGCTCTGGTTAACAAAACAAGTGAAAAATGATTATTTTATGGTGCTTAAAACTGTAGTTGTAATTACTTCCCAAGGCAGATGTAGTCTTGTCCTTTCTATATGATGTTCTCTCTGCCTAGCTTTTGCCTTTTTGAGGGTGTTACACAAATTCCTTTTTTTTTCCATGGATCAATTAGTGTATTCTGCCTGTGTTTTCTGCCAAATAGTGGCTGCTTGAAAGAGTACTTCTATGCAGTGATTAAGGTTCAGATCCTGACTTAAAGGAAAATGTTGTCTAAGAGTTCAGTAGAATTGGGGTTTTTAATTAAATGCTTTTTAAAAAAGGTCTGAATTTGGAGTTTAAAAAGAGGAGTTAAAAAAGGAACTGCTTTGTATTGTAAATAATATTTTCCAACAGAGTATATGCTTTATTTTGCCTGTTGAATTAATAGGGGTATTTTTATCTTTAAACATACTTTGGACCAAAAYGGTTACTTTTAGGTTTTTGAGATTTTATTTTCCATTTATAATCACTTACCACAGAAGCCTAACATATTTAACTTAGTTTAAACTGTAATGGATATCACTCTTTGTTTTACAATAATCTCTATTCAATTAATTTACAGATCAATAATAAGTTTAGGATTAAATGTTTAATTTTAAACCAGACAAATCGTTGATGTGTAATTTTACATCTGCTTAATGAACATCATTCTTACCCAGTTGTTTATTAAAGGGTATTTCCAGCAATCATTTTTGTTTTGTTTCCAGATTCCATTTTTTGAGATAGAGAGTCTACAAAATTGCAGAAAAATGGCAGAATATCTACACAAAAAGATCTTTCCTCATACCTACGGACTCAGCTGCTGACACTGGAGAATAATACTAAATCACAGGTTGACCTCCTGTACTATAAAGTGTTTATATTGTGCATGGAAGAACAATTCTGTTTTCTAAATAACTCCACCTAAGATAATTTGAACTTCTGAATGTGAGACCTTCCAATATTTGGAACAATTGACATGTAAAGAGTAATAAAGAGCAACATATTTTCTTAAGTTTTGTGTAAATATTTATTATAAGTTATTATAAGTGCCAGACAGTCAGTGCTGCATTTCCTTTGTGTTTTCACTGGTTCTAACTCACAACTGTACATGGACAGATGTGACTATTCAAGGACACTGGCTGGTGCTGAATGTCCAGAATGTGCCATGCTACCTACCAATCAGGGCTTTTCTTGACAGTATAAAAATAAATTATGTAATTTACTTGTAACTGTTGGTGTGATTTCCCAAGTGTTTCATAAAACTAAAATTTGCAGTAGTTGCACAAGCAGTATTGGCTTATTGCTCATACTTAAGAGATGTAGAGTGCTGTTCACTAAATAGCAATGCCTTACAGAAAATGAGAGCGTTTTTATTAAAAAGATTCACTTCACTTTACAAAAGAACAGCTGCCACAGGGTAGTGGACTTGCACAGCTGTCTCTGTGGGGGCCACCCTAGGTTCTGGGTATGTACTATTTGTAGTTTTGTCTTTGGTGGCGGTTTTAGCTGAACTGGCTAAATAGGGTCATGTATGCGCTCCAGAGTTCCTTCAGTTTACAGCCTGCCATTCGAGCCTAAACTGAAACTCATTACGCTCTGAAGCTCAGAAGAACTATGTCCTATGCAGTCCTTTTTTATGTATGAGTATGAATTCTGGCAGAAGGATGGAACTGAGAACTGGAACCAGTAACCACTTCAGCAGGAACAAGCGTGCCCTAACTTGGGTCAATGTGTTGCTTTACAGATGGACGAAGGGACAATAACATAGCCTTAGTTCCAATCACATAACGTATACTTGATGAACTGCCATGTAAAACACGTTTTCAGGTTAGCTTGTGCATCTTGTCCTGTGTGGAATTACTACTTATGAGTAGCAAAGCAGAATTCTCAGCATCACCTGGTTTGATTCTAAGTATTATGGTTGATACAAAAAAGGTGAAACTTTTACATCCTTGAAGTTCTATATATTTCACCAGTAGATACAGAACATGGCCATYTTTTCCTTCCAAGGCTACTGTTAATAATTGTGAGTTGTGGGTGTCCGTCAATTGTCCCAACAATCCCTGGAGATTTTGGATGCAATATCCAGATCCAAAATATGATTTACATTGTGTCGTGCTGTGCATTCTGTTCACATTAATTTGTTGCATGTACAAAACCCTTATTCACAGTAGTATGTCAGCATTGACAGGTGAGGGAGCACCAAGAGGTAATGAGATACTTTCCAACAGTGTCATAGGAAGCTTACAGCACATCGCTAACCTAACAGTTGTCATCCTAGCAAAAGAGAAATTGAAGAACGACTGAAATGTCTTTGCCGACATTTATAAGGATCTCCCTTATACAGAAGAATCGTCAAGGTATTCTTTTGACAGTAACTGAGCACTGAAGGGAGAAGTCAACCACTCAGAAGTGAATGAGAAATAAGTAGTAGGAGGAACAACCTGTGAAAAGCCTTCAAAAGTGAGGAGGGATGAGAAGGGACTGAAAGAGAAGGGGTGGCACAAGCAAAGAAATGAGAAGAAAACTGATACTGGCGTTGATGACTCATGGCTTTCTCCACGGTGGAAGTGAGTTGGTGATGCTTATTTCTCACACAGGCCAGAAGGTGGTGGTGTTCTCAAACAGATTTGATTTCCCGTAGTTTTTCAAACACAGATGGTTTGTAGTATAGTAAGACTACTTAAAAGGAGTAATTTGTACTGACTGTCCCAAACTAAAAATAACCGGTCTAGAATATGGCCATATTCCATCTCATTCTTCATTGGTATACATTTGATACTGATTTTTGAAAAAGCATTCTGGTATTGTCAGAAAACATTTCCTTCTCACTTTGTTCTTACTGTGATTCCTTTCATTTAATGCTGCTGGATTTGTTTAAGGAAGTATTTATTGTTGAAAAGGAATGTGGCAGTTACTGCCCTCTTGTCCCTAGCTTATTGAATATAGAGGAACTTGCAGGTCATGAATAATGAAAGTAATAAACACCTCTCAGAATTGGCTGCTCTGTGTGCTCTGCTTCTCACATCATGCCAAACAAGTGCTATTGATTGCCTAATTTACTACTTATCCAGGCCCCAGATTAAGAAGTTCTTTGTTTTTATTATTTTTTACTAGGAGACTCACTGTGTTCACAAATGATACAGGTTTCCTATGTGTAAGTACCTGACAGAACTCCAGTGTCAGTCAAAGCTGTGGACTTCAGTCCTTGTTCTGGTATGATCAGTCCAGCTGTTGTTGCTTTCTGAACAAAAAAAAAAGGCCTTTGCTGTTGGTTAAAGCCTCAGCTTTAACCAACAGCAGGATCAATGTCTCTTGAGAACCAAACTGATGCATACCCTGCAGGAGATATTCCTTCTCCTGAAATTACCTTATAACTTTAGTACTGGATTCAGTGAGAATACAAGGCACTAAATGTTTAAGCAGGTTTAGACATTTACTCTAAACGTGCTTTTTAAATGACTACTGCTCAAATCCTTGTGTTTTTTCCATCCTTTCTACCAAACTATTTAGTGCTTGTTCTCCTAGTATTATGTTTTTTTTCTTTTTTTCAGCATTGGATACAGAACCAAAGATGATTTTTCTTGTGACACTCTTGAACAATCCCTCAGACACCATTCRTATAGTGAAAGTCAGCGAAATGGATATCTGAAATCAGCTGAGCCCAGATTTTGTCTGTTTAAATGCTAAGTACTCAGAAGTTCCCTTTAATTTAACTTCCACTTGAAGTCTACTGAAACTGCTAAGCACTTCTCTAAGTCAGATAATTTCTTTACTTGTCCATTTATGGGTAAGCCCGTCCATTTTGGAAAATCTGGGTTGAATCCCCGTTTCAGCTGTTGTGCAGATAAAATAACACCTAGCAATTCTGTGGCAACACTGTAAGGATTAAGAAGTCAGTGACCACTGACACCTTGAGGAGCAAGGTCGCTTAAATGTTAAGTCTGTGAATAGTTATATAGAAGCACTGCCTAAAATAGCAGAGAGACAGCTGTTGACCCAACAGGTCTCATTTCCAGTCTTGCTACCTAAAACGTTCAGCTCTTGCTGATGCTCTTCTTCATGAGATTTTTATGAGACTGTAAGGAGAAGACATGCATTTGAAGTAGCATGAAGAAAAGTACAGCTGCTATTTCATCCTATTTTTAATCCAAATCATTCTCATTAACTAAAATGTAGAGGAAAAGGCAAAAGCACCATATTGCTTTTTGATGCGAGGTTGAGTTTTTTCCACGTAAATATCGCTGGTAATGACAGGTACAAGAGACTTAGCATGGATCCAGGCTTGGAGAAGGTTTTTCCAATAAGCAGGTGATGCCATTTTTCCTGTAGAATTCTGCCTGCACATGATTAATCCTTGCATGATCTCTGATCGGCTGCTCTATGGGCTTATTTATGCGTCTCCCATACTCTGAAGATGACAAAACAGCGACAGGTCTTGCCATTTCCTGTGAAAAAATAGAATTCTCCTTATAAGAAAATCACAGAGCGAATACTTGGCAGTTATCTACTGCTAAATGTGCTGTGGCCAGGGGCAAAATAACAGACAGAACTGTACGGCATCTGCTATATGGATGTATATTTATTTAGCAGTGATCTGCACTCTTACTGTTCCATTCCTGACCTAGTTTTTTATGTGTATTAATAAACCATGAATGTATCACTAGATGACAAGATGATAAGATATGGAGGTGTGCCATGAGTTACTGTGGACTGATAATTTTTACACATTCACACACACACACACACACACACACACGTGATTACCATGTGATTACTGGCAAACTAAATGCTTTTTTACTGGAAAGTGGCACAGATTTTATTTTCATTCTTATTTTTCTTGTGCACTGACTTGCATGATTCATTTGAAAAATAGAAGAGATTTAATTTGTATCCCCTGTTACAGGAACACCTACCCTGCTTGCACAATTCAGTGAAACCACTGCATGAAAAAAATCAAAGCCTAAAGAAAAACCCTGGGCAACCACTAGTCCATGCAAGCTTTCCCTGAAGGACATAAAGCATATACTACTGTATTTTTGCACAATGAGAGGTTTTACTAAAAATGCTTGCAGCTGTACGATTACAGAAATAACTGCTCTGCAATGATGGGAAGTGGACATGGTGAAAAATAACCTGACCAAGAAAAGATTATTTTAAGCTTGTTCTCAGTAAACTGCACTTTAAGTGACTGTGCACTTTAAGTGACTGTGGAATCACTATCTGCAATCTGCAGTTCCTTCCCGTGCTATGGCAATGGGGAGCTCTGGAGTCAGAAGGGAAAGATAGGATTTGTTTGTTTCTCTTTCCCTAGCCAAAGGTATCAGACTGCTTGTATGTTTGCGCACTGGCTAACACAGTAAGCCTTGGTCCCCAATGTGTTTACCTAGTCTTACGATAGAAATAATATCTACAAGGAGAATCAAAATGCGGACGCCACGCTGCAGTTCAGGTGCAAGGAAATGACTTCCTTGCTACAACATGCAAGTCTGAGCCATATCAGCACTTATGATAGAACCTGTGAAGCACATGAGCCCCTGCATTTCCTGCGAGGATGAAGGTGGAAGCACAGATCTCATAGCAAGGGCATCTCATAGCAGGGCAGTCAGATGTAAGACATTTCCAGACTCATGGACAAAAGTAGACCTGAGATTCTTGGGAAGATGCTGCAAATCCTTTTTTTAAAAAAATACCCAGAAAAGCCCACTCCAAAACAACCGTTCATCCCCCAACTCTCCCCCTACCCTTCCTGCCTACCTTGCTTCACCCCATTAAAAGCTATTCAGTACACCAACTTATAACCCCACCAGAACAAAAATCAAGTCAAGAAGAGTGGCAGGCAAAAAATAAGACTATTTCCTCCCCACCCCAGTTGTGGATAAATGTTGAAAAAGGAGAACTGACAGAATCTTTGTACCATCAAGAAAGACTTTGCTAGCGATACACGGTTTACAGTGCTAATGACAGGCAGCAGTATGTAGTTCTGATAGTTTGTGTTCCCTTTAAGTAAGTAAGATTCAGTTTTCAGCATCCTCAGTAGCACAGTGCTGACTGTGCACAGTGGCATTTCATCTCTGCAGTTTCGGCATTCAGCAGATTTCAGATTTTCCAACAGTTGGCTGGGAAGCGTCCCGCTACACGCCTTCGCAGCGTGTAATTCTAGCACTGTTAACACTCGAAATCAGCAATGGCAGCCTTGTGCAAACACTCTGCTGCAGTCACTGTGCTACATGTAGCTAAACCGAGTATCTGTGACTGTATTGTTGGACTCCCTGGGTGCACCCAGGCTCCCTGCAGGAAATGAAGGGCTTACTTGCAGTGGTTTGGTTTTTTCCACTTCAAGGAAAGGAGCGTGCTGTGGTGGATTCAGCCTGTCTCCTCTCAGTGTTGTACTAGAAAGATGTTGATTGTGGCCTTTTTATTTATTATGTTTTATAATATAGTTATTATTAAATAAAGTCTGTGAGGGCCACTGAGGTAATTAAAGAGCAGGAGTTGAGTATGTGACCTGCACTTAGTTATGGGTAAGTCCAGTGTTGGGTGTCATCACGTGCAGGAGGATCATGTTGTAACGCCTAACAGCTGTGGGTTTKATGTGTCTCCATGCTAATTAAAGGGCTGGATTAAGGGACACCTGTTCTGGCAGCCTCCCTTGCGTGCACTGCCCAGCAGAGCTGGTATGAATTCTGGCCCATACGCGTTTGCTTTAGGAAGCAAACTGGTAGGAAAATCAGTTTTGCTGATACTGAAAGGACACAAGAGCTCAGTAAGAAACCTTAACTCTGCATTGATAAACTGTTTCTACACAAATTTCCCATCTGGAGGTTGGGCTTGGTATTGCGGGAGGGGGGGGTGGCTTTGTTTTGTTTAAATAAAAAGGCTCATTTTCAACTGGAGTAGTCATTTAGATGGCTTTTGGCCTCACACAGATTTACAGTTGAGTTACTAGGCATGAACAAGTGATAGTAATGGGCACTCCTGGGATTCCTTTGGGAGCACCTAATACTCCCTGCGCTGTCTGATAGAGTTGAAGGGCATTATGGCTATGCACTGAAATGTCTGGCATATATAGCTGCTAGTGAGAGGAATCACAAGCAGTGGCCTTTGTCCCAAAATCTCAACAGTTTTATTACACAGCAATTACAGTAATTTTAACTTTTGTCTCTCTCTTCCTTCTTCCACCTCTATCATATATAATCACCCATACAGATGGCCGTTCTTAGCCTACCCACCTCTTTACATCCCATGAACCCATCAGGATTTTGAGGCCATTAACGCACAGAGGTTGCACTTCATTTGATTTTTGACAGCCTCTGCCTCTGTGTGTGTATGTGTATATAAATATAAAAATATATATACACACACACTGTATTATTCAGATGCTGCATGGAAAAATACATATTTATATAGATGTGTATATATTATAGTATTTCTGTTTTTGGCAGCTGTTTAAAAACATGGCTTAACATTCCTTAGCTATCAGGCTGCCAGATTCTGCTGGCCTCGAATGCTTTGCCCAGCCTTTTCCAGGCATGTTTGTGGTCTTCTGGTTGACCCCTCCTTTGCACTACCTCCCTATGAATTTCCTTCCTGCAGGGCAATCTGGTGTAAGTTTGTGTAACAAACTCACCAGCTTCAGAGACTTGGGCTCTCTCAGCAAATGCTGGTGTAGGGAGGGTGGATGTCAGAGGGCAGTGGTTGAGTTGGGACCCCTGAATCCAGTCCTCTCAGGGAGAAGAGTTTTCAAGCATCACAGAAATAGCTGCAGGACCACCTGAACTGCAACTCTCAAGGGGCACAGACGGTTCAGAAGTCACTCTCAGTGACCCTGAAGCTCTGTAACAGAGGGTTTGCCTTGCTGTGTGTATCTCTTTCCCCATGCTTTAACTTGCATATGGCTTGTCACCTGGAAATCCACAGGATGTCAAAGAGCAGGAGCTAACTCAGGTGTCTTCACTGGCTACTGCTTTTTCCTAAACCTCCAGGCTGAGGACAATGATGTCCTCCTCCCGATTCCTTTGATACCATATAGGCTGCATTATAAAGGGTAGAACAATGGCTATAGTCTCCAGCCATGTCAAAAAGTACAAAATACCTTTAATAAAGATAATTATGAAATTATCAAAGGGTTACCTCCTCATTAACGTTAAGACCACGACTCTTTGCATGTTCTCTGTCACATCGGTGAAGATTTTTGTTGTAACCCTCTAGTCTTTTAAAAATGGAATCATACGTGGAAACATCTCCTGTCTTGAGAAAAGGGGAAAAAATGGCTAATTTGGAGTATTGCTTAACTTTACAGGTTACAGAATATATGTAGTCAAATAAATACTTAATAACAAAATACTTAATAATTAATAACAGTGCACATATAGCATTAGATGATGGCAACTGTAATATTACTGAGCTACCATTAGCAAGTATGGGTCACTCGTTTGGAATAGTCTGCAATAAAAATACCTAACGACTTGTGGTATCTTTTTAAAGTCTGTTCAGCTCTGACATTTCCCTTGTGGCAATTTACCTCAACTTTTCCCTCTAACCTGTTGTAACTTTTGGAAATTCAACTGCTTTGTTTGTTTGTTTGTTTTACTTTTCTGAACTTTATATTCTCCTTCTTAAGTTCATAAATTTGTCAAATGATCTGGCACTGTAATGTGAAAGGGAAACAGGCAGTTTCAGAATCATTTGGAATGAAAAAGACAAAGGTATCCTGCAGTGGAATCACCATTTAATTTCTGAAAAAAGCAGAATTGGGAAGAGTTCAGAAACACACCACAGTGGTAATCCTGTGATCCAGTAGTATGCATGTATCTGTCATGCATGAAAATACAGCACACCCCAAGCCAGAATATTATTGTATTTATGATACCTGTTGACATAGTTGCATCCAAAAAAGCAACATTAAAGATCTGATCTGCTAACAAATGCATTGGTGAACTCCAATCAAGAAGTTCTSATTAATGGAATCAAAGGAGTTTCAAAAAATTTTCAAGGAAAGAAAAGCAAAATCCTCTGTTGAAATATGCTGTCAGTTGTTAATGAACTTCATTAAAAAGTCCATATTCTGGTAAACATGTAAATCAATCACTGGTTTTGTGCATGGCTGACTACAAATCGGAAAAATTGTGCATTTTGTTGGACTTTTTTTTACCTCTAATTTTACAGTGTGCCCAATTTAGCCTTTGAAAAACTCTTGTATTTTGAGTTTTACAGTTTACAATGCTATCCTCCAAAAATATTCAAGTCAGGGCAGGTCAAGAAGGCTATAATGGTTCCATTAAAAGGAAACCATAGATAGGCGCACTAGTGAAGCACCGCTGTAATCGCAGGCTTCTTTTGGAAGGGTATCTCCATTACTTGGTTCTGCCAAGAGGAGAGGTGGTTTGATATTTAACCTATCTATCCTTTCATTTCTCAGAAACCATCAAGCCTCACAGAATTTCAGGCACGTTCAAGAGCATGCTGCATCTGATTTGTCACCTCCATCATTATTACTATTTCTGTGCTTCATTGCTTCTCCTTTCCTCCCCCCGCTACCAGTTTCATTCAGAATTTTAGTGGGCATCTAGTTTGTGCTTACCACCGGGAATGTTATTTGCTCCTTTTTTTTTTATTCACGTGGCGTTATTTGTCCATTATTTGTTACCTGTGTCAGAGCAGATAATGCCTTCTTTCTGGAACTCGCAGATAGGTAGCCAGCCTGTTATGTTAAAAACTAGCCCTGTCCCAGATGATCTGTTTAAGATCTTCTGCCAGATGTGTAGAGGCAACACTTCTGTGCTCAATACACTGATAACTTTTTGCTATTGTTTCTCTTGGTTGTTAAATGCTGACTTAGATGGCCTAGGTGGTGGTGGTCAGGAGCTGTTTCTTAAACCCATTAGAGCAAGTGAAACACGCAGAGCAGACAATAAATTTGCACTCAGGGTGGGCAACCTCTGTGTACTGCTACTAAAGCCAAGCACTTTGCAAACATTCGTTAATATTCCAGACACACATAAAATAGGTAATAGCTTTCTCCATGTCACAGAAGAGGAAACACCAGGCAAACTGGCTACCGTAGCTTATGTAAAGCAATCAAGGGAGCAATTGTCAGCCAAGGGATTAAAAGGCAGGAATTTCTGGCTTCTGGCCATGTGCTAAGAACACCTTCCTCTATTTCTCTCCACTTCAGTCTTTGACACACAGTTGGTTTAGGTATTTAAGCTGCAAAAAGGAATGAAATGCCTTTTCCTGTATAAATAAAAAATTTCAAATGATCTAATTCCTTAATTGTGCAGAAGAATGGGTTGAATCTGCTTCCTCCCCTGTGGCCAAGGCCTGTCCTGTGAAGAAACCTATTAAACAGCTGTTACCACTTTTTGTTTCCATGCCACTGGAGCACCATTTTCCACAAACCGGGTCATTGGCAGTATGAAAGCAGACTTTATATTGTAAGGAAAAGCTCTACCATACGGTTGCTAATTCCGTGCAGATTGGATAGACTGCGAGCTCCACCAGCCCCAAGTGCACCACGCCAGCCCTCTGACCTGCCCTAGCCTTACTCTTGTTGTGCTCTCCCTACCGTGTTTTGTTAAGCATGRCACTAACTGTGCCCGCTCGCCTTTGGCTCAGAGCACCTTCCCAAGGTAATGCTGAAATCAACACRAAGAGTCTGAAATTACAAATCTACCTGTCTTTCAGCAGGGCCACCCAGTCAATGCTGGAAGTGGGTGTTGCTGTTCCTTTAACGCCCAGCGCTGTGCTGTGGTCTGCACCCTGCCCACACCCCAGGGCCACAGGACCTGCAAACTCTCACAGGTCGCCAGCTGTCGCTGCCCAGTGCTCTGCACATTCAGCAGCCTGTCCCTTGGGTGGGGAGGGGAYGCACGGGGTGTATTTATCGTTAAAAATAAATATATGTTGCCATAATATTGCTATATTACATTGATATAATAGACGTTTCAGAACTTTTTAATGATTTTTGCGGCGGGGGAAGCTGTTAAGTTCAATGTCTCATATGATTCTCTTCAGAGAGAGAGAGTTTGCTACCCAGGAAGTATAGCCCAGCTGAGGCTGAAGGTATAAGATTGTTTTCATTTCTGATTTTAAATATGAGGACAGAGAGAATGAGGAAAAAGGGTGATATAATGCAGCAGAGGGTGAGGCGTGAGGCACCCTGGTAGTCTACTTGAGTTACTACATGTTAAGTGTCAGTGTTAACACCTTCAGAAGCGTTCAGTTATCAAGGCATATATTGATGTTATTGAGTAGCTCTCTTGATTTTCTTTATTAAAGCTGAGCATACAGAAAATTTGTGCGATGCACACTGAAAACCTTTTCCCTCGACTGAAAATGGAGCAGTTTGTTATCAAAGGGTCCCCGAGAATGTGCGTTACCAGAAAAAACACAGGTGCCGCATCCAACCCTAGTGACAGATGATGCCCTTCCTAGTGTTCCCCCTGAAGATGTCTCGCATTTCGGTGATACCACATGGCCTCTTGGTCCTTAATCCTTGGCAAACAATGTCTCTGCCTTCTCTTGCCATCCAGTGAAAGACATTACCCTCATTTCCCATCCACAAGTAGCAAACACCCGTTACACTTCGCAAAGGCCTCTGAAGATAAAACCTGCTATTTAGGCATTAGCTAGCCTAGCTAGCGACTAACGTGTGGCATTTCCGCTGGTCTTTAAAATATTAATGGGACTTTTTTAGACACCTGCCTGACCCAGTCCCTCACGATGAGGGCCGAGCCCTTGCACAGGGACCGAGCACAATGTCGTTATGCTGCGCAGAAACCCACAGGGGTTTCCAGACCCTCCAGGCCCTGCGAGGCTCCCCGGCTCTGCCCCGGCTCTCCCCCGCTCGCTCCCTTCCCTCCCTCACCTTGGCCTCCCGGTAAAAATAGCTCAGCTCCGGAGGCCCTTCCCGTCTGGCCGGGATGCGGCTGAAGGCGGAGAGGGCGGAGAGGGGAGGCCGCCGCCTCCTTCCCGCCGCGCTACCGAGTACCTCCTCTGCCCCTGCCGACCCTCCTGCGMCCGGGGCGACCGGGGGCGCCGCCGGGGCGGGGGAGGCCATGCTGCCGGGCGGCCGCCGTAACCCGGCAACGCTCTGCCGCCGCCCGCAGGTCGCCTGGCGGCCCGCGTCGAAGGGAGGGCCCGGGCGGCGGGGCCGAGGGGGGCAGGGAGTCCCACTGCGCCGCGACACGGGCTGCCGACGCGGGGAGCATCGGGCCAAGCCCCTCCCGGAGGTGACCCCGAGTCCGAGGCAGCCTGACAGGAACCGGCCCCCCGGGCGCGGCTGGGCCCTAGTGGTCGGAGCCACGGGGGTCCGGGGGAGCTCTGGGCGTTTCCCCAGAGCGGTCTTAAAGCTGGACGTGTGGATTCGCGAACACTCAGACGTGACGTTTTGGGCCCAGTTTTGAGCAGCGGCCTCAGGGACGTCTCAGCGGGCAGCCTAACCTGCGGCCGCGCCGGCTCCCTGGTCCCTTACTGTCCTTGGAAGCTGGGGAAGAAGGTTAAAGCAAAGCCTGGCCGAAAGGGACTGACTTTTTCCCGTGGCTGTTTGTCCTAATCCAGAAATCCCCTTTTAAGTGGAGAGGTTGAATAAAACCACACCAAAACGTGGAGTTTCCACCAGAATGAGGATCCCAAGTCTCGGGGAACTTGGGGTCTCTTCGGCCCGTGCCTCCTCACCCACTCAGGCACAGGTTTTAACAGGATGTTCAGCCATTTCAGGCAATGCGGTTGGAAATCTCTCTCAAACACTCGTGTTGGGGACACTGAAAGTAAGCRTCTCCCCTAACAACAGATTGACTCTAAAACTGCTCTACCCTGGTAGCACCTGGCTCCTAGTTTTGATATTCACCTCAYGGTTATCCTGCTTTAATACGTACACGTAACTATGCTTGGGGATCTGTGACTAGCTTCATTTGTTTTACCTTCCTTTTCCGCAACCACAGTTGCAGAACTATGTGCCGTAGGTACAGCATTACTATCATTATTGCTACTAGTATCTTTCACAACAGCACTCTTCCAGGCATCTTATTTTTACTGAACATCCAAGATTTATTTAAAAAAAACCCCCAACATTCAGGGTACCAGAGATCTTCGCAACCAGTTCTTTTGGGCATCATGGACCCATGCAATGATTCAGGTCTACTGATGTAAAAGTCCCATCCCTACTATATAGCTGCCGCTCTCCCATCACTAACACACTGAATAATGTAGCCTCTTGCTTCTTTTCAAGTGCAGTGTGGAGCTATTTATACTCTACAGTTTTGGGTGGGTGTTTTTTTTAATCATTTGTGACAATTCCCATCTGCTTATCTAATAACATCCCTCTACCAATTAGGGTCCTCTTCTTTCTGCAAATTAGCCAAAGTAGCATAGCGTAAGCGAGCAGTGGAATTGAAAATCCAACAGCTGCCTCACATCAGCTTCCTACGCTGAGACACGTTTGCCACTGTGCAAGTGCTTTTTTGTAGTTTAGTCCGAGCACCAAGAGATAGCAAGCCTGTTTATAAAAAGCAGCTCAGCTGAAGCTGCAGCTATAAATAGAGCCACAAGAAACCATTCGCCAGAAATCTCAACTAAGCTAGGCAAGAGCTCTGAAGTCAGATCTGAAGCGTTTCTCTCCAGTTTTCCTTCTACTGTTCACATGTAGCTCATTTTGATTAACATTTAAGATGGCACTAATTGAATTGCACTATCTGGATGCTTGTTACAGGTTGTCAAAAATACTGCTGGATGCTTGTTACAGATTTGTCCTAAACCACCCRTTTGAAATAAATTAAAATGATGGTTTTCAGTTCATTTTTCCTTCCCAATGAAGGTATAAATCCCTTTGGAATTATTTGAATCTTACAAAGGCTTTTTCTTCCTGGTCACCTTTTGCAGACTCCCCAGAAGCAGGATATGAACGCCCAGGGGTTTTTGCTTCAGTTACAACCAGACTCAGATCATACACTGTTGCTATGGTACTGTTAAGTGTATGTTCCCGTTACAGAGTAGCACTGGAGGTCAGTCTGTTTCCTTAGTAATTTGAATATGGACAGGTGAACAGTTGTGAGAGGGCGATGGAGCAATTTTAATCTATATGGTCAAAAGTAAGCATTCAAATACAGCTGAGCTCAGAGACCAAAGTGTTAAAAGTTGCTTTGAATTCAGTGTCTTAAGGAGGAGAAGTTCAATTGCCTGCCTTTTTAGGGATTAGCAATATGYCCCTCAGGTTCCACTGCTAAGGTTCCTGAATTTCGAATATGTTGATATGTACTTTTATAGTCATAAAGGTGTCTCAAAGGCAGGGTCACTGTTCTGAAATGTCAACCTGGCTTATGGAATAACTTTGCAAGAAAATTCTTAAAAGGAATTTGTGAAGCAAATGGTAACGAGGAGGGGGAGGGGGAAAACGGGATGGAGACGACAACGACAGGGGGACAGAGACGGGACAGACACAAGAGGACAGATGACATATAACTGGACAGGTCATTGATACGCAGAAAAACCAAAGTAGCTGTGTTCTTACTACAAGCTGACGTACCTGTTTCAAACTCGCGTCACTTAGAGCTGAGATGGCTAGCCTCCAATTAAGGCTTAGCAATTCATCTCCTGTCCTTGCCGTTTGACCTCAACATGTATCAGGTTGCTGTATGTTCCTGACCCTCAGCTGATCCACGAAGGAGAAACAGCCTTTGCCAACAAATGCTACATCCGCCGGCCCTTGAAAAAGAGGCTGAAACAAAAATGGCTCAAAAACTTGGTCCCCTTTCCACTACTATAGCTTTGGTCCAAGCCAGCCGTTTCACACAAGTGCTTGTTTCTTCCAGACCCTGAATTAGTGACAGACTGCCTGTCTCAAACAGGAAGGCTCTTCAGAGGTTTTCTGAAGGAGACGGAGACAACTGTACATCAGCTGCAGAAGTCAGCACACCTTTTGCAACCTTCAGGGTTTTTTTTTTGTTCATGAGCTACTCAGGACATTTTTTAATTTTCCCTGAATATATCTGTTGTTGCAAATAATTCTCTACACGATTACTACGACTGAGCCTTGGTCTGCAGATTGCAAACATTTCCTGGTTGGCCTGTGACTACAATTTCAACTGCTTGACTGGAGAATTAGGCTTTTCAAATAATTATAATTATTTTTATTTTAATAATTTAAAAAAAATATGAAATGATAACTGGTCAACTGATATAATTTCAATTATTATTTGTATGCTGACTGATATCTGCTGAATGGATATTCCAATTCAATGTGTCATGAATATTCTGTTCAGTAACCCTCTTGCTGAGTAGAGAAATACAAAATTTTATACATGAGGTGGACATTACTTTCATAACAACTGTTATTTGTAACACTGTTTTGGAATGCAAACATGAAAATTTCTAGTCCAGGAATGTCAATCTTTCAAAATACTTCACGTGCATTTTTTCCTGTCAAACTGAGATTTTCATGAAGAGCACCTCAATGGCTACAAATATATTTGAAAAATACTCCATCAAAAAATCTCAAACAATTCTTGGCAGAATCTTTGTTTTGAACAGTGGCATCCTACAATATAAAGGGGGTCATATTTTCATAGTTTCAAACAGGATTAAAATATCCTTATCTTGCATTTTGACATATTAAAAACTAAAATGACCTGAATAATTCCTGCTCCTAAATTTGAAAATGTTTAAAATTAATACATAGCAAACTTTAGGGTGAACCAACTACAATTGATTTATACACTACTTTTGACAAATTCACACAAATTTGAAGTACTTCAAGGAACAAAAATGCTCTCTTAATTACATGTTTTATTTAAGGCACATATATCTCATTCTACATTGTATCCTCCCCAGAGTCACTCCACTATTTTAGACAAGAAAGGAAAAATAAAACTAGCCTTAGTCTTAAAACTGTTTGGGGTCCACTTGTAAATAGTATTGAAGGGTAATATCTAGGTCAGGTGAAGGAGAATCTGCTATCTGAAAATGAAAAATTAAAGTATCTTCATACAGAAGTACAACCAAAAGGAAAACGACATATCAAAGGACATGGTAATCATTGCTTTTAGCAGTAAATCTGCTGCTATATAAAGCATCCTGACAACATAGCTAATTATTTGTCCTGATACAAGGTTCTGAAAACAAAACAGGACAGACTTTCAACAGCTCTACCTTCAGATGCGCACAGCTGTCACTTTAGAAACGAGCAGGTTGAACTCCTACCTGTGCCTCAGTGGAAAAAAGGAAGGTCTGTAGATATTTTACAAAATAGAGGAATCATAAAGGAATATAAAGAGAATGAAAAATGCTTTTCACACAGCATAAATATGATGCTAATGTCTCTCTTTAGAAACAGCAGCTAAATAGCATTAATTTACAGGTAATCCCAACTACTTTTGTAGTTAACAAAAATATCTGCAAGTCCAATCTTTCTTCCTGTCCCTTGGTAGCCCTCCATAAATTGGAGCAAAGCATTGATTTTGAAAAAGAAATCCAGGAGGCTCCCCAGGTGTTCCCATTTGGATTTCATTTTCCCAGACCACAGTGAATCACTCTTATATTGATCTTTTGGCTGCTGCCTCATGGTGTGAAATATATTTGCATCGTACTTTTGGAAGTCACATTCTTTGTGGTTCGCTAGCGACCTATGAACTACAGCACCAACATGGAAATCGTAGAACTTGAGCCTTACTGTGATGTAGAATATATGGCATCTCAAATACTGGTTTGTATGGTTATCATAAAGCTTTTCAAGTTACACACTGATATGTGAGCAGTGTTAGTTATATCCAGTTATTGAGGCAGATGAAATTGCTGCGGGAGAGGAAGAAAGAGGATACAAGAACTCTGAGTCAATCCAGACAGGGGAAAATAAAACAGTATAAACAGTAGATGTAAAATGGAAGACAAAAAGTGTTTATTGGATACAAATAGCTTCTCAGCACTAGGAAGATAATAATAATAGTCAGTAACTGAAGGCTGGAGAAAGGATGCACCTTTCTTTGTCTGGGCATCATACCGCATGTATAATCATCTTTTGCCCGCTTTCTTGTTCTTTAGCAGGATTTGGCTGCAAGAATCTGAACGCAACTACAAAATGAGAGAACACCACCAGTGAAACATGAGTGGTCTGAACAAGGGCATTTCCAACATGCTCTTGGAGGGCACGTATATATCTTTCTTTATATTTTATTCGATCAGTCAGCTCACGGCCATTCAAATGTTTTAACGTTTCATGGCTTACAGAAATATAATATTGTTTAACTTTTATAAAAATCGTAGAAGCAAGGCTATTGGGTTAGGTACAAGGTTTGCTGCTGATGCCCAAAGTGTGCAAGAACACAAATGAAAAGCAAAATCCTGAATGTACAGGTTATACCTGAAATCTGCACATAGATACAACAGTACAATATAATCAACTTTACATAAAGGGTTTTCATCCACAATAAGAAATGATTGCTTTGAACTGTGATAATACCAGAGTGATTTTAAGGTCCCAGAGTACATTCAAAGTCTAAGAGATTTTATAATTTTTTTTAATTGTTCCTAGGACAAAGTTATAGTAAGTGGAGAGGAGTGATTTAGGAGAAGTCTTAAGCATAGCTAAGTGATAGCTTGTTTTAGGCAATGACTGGGACATTGTTTCTGCTGCCACGTGAGCTATTTGGAAAGTCTTTCATTCCACTTGAAAATATTTATCTTAGCTTATTAATTAAAAGGAAGAAATCATAAAGGCAACAAAACATTTTTAATGAGATTTTATTAGACTGACCACCCATCTTGAGAGTTAGTGATCAAAAGTCTCCAGCTCCGGGTGAGAGGAGAAGTCAAGTGTGTTATGTTGGACATAACTGAAATAACTTGCATTTTGCTTTTAAACTAACTTAAAGGGATCAAAATTCAGATTGTCTATTTTACTGCAAATGTAGGCATTTGAAATCTACTGCCATTCCAATTTGCTAGCAGGCAGATGGCTGCTGTGAGTAAACCATGCCACGCTCAGTGAGACTGTGGCCTGATGCCATTTATTTGTGACCCACAATTTTGAGAACTCCTTCTGAAAGCACACCAGTGCAATACAAATGTAAATATATGTTTCATGAATGATAAATCTGAATACTTTTTACATTTCAATAACATGCCAGAGCTAACAGTGCACAAGTTGACTTCTATATTCATACGGTATCAGTCAGAAAAAAATCTTGTAATTATGTGCTATTTTTTAAATAGGAGGATTTTATTAATTTTGGTCTTGTTAGGCTGCTATGACTAAAAGAATATGTTAATTTCAAGTACTGATAATAGCAAAGCAAAAATTAATCTTTACTATCTATGCTTCAAAGCAGCATAGATAGTAAAATTACCTGCTTTTTCAGTCTTTCACCTGGCTCATCTATGAAACTCTGCAAGTGTGAAACTTTTTAATTCAATGGGATTTAAATTGATCTCAAATATCCACAAAATGTCATTTTTTGTATCTTCTGCTCATACTCATGACCTGATAAATTAGATTATTTTAAATATCGCATGAAATCTGGCATTGTAAAGGTTAAGTGAAAGGCATGCAAGGGCAAAAGAAGTTGTCAAAATGCAAAACAAACAAAACATGTCTTCTCTTGTACAGCTTCTCCTAGTTACTGTTTAAGCATTGCAGGCCAGTTGCAAAGTAGCAACACTGCTACTGTCTCCAGTATCCCCCACTTTGCTTGTGTTTATGGATTTGAGGCAAGTCTTCTGTGTCACCTAGGGAGTAAATGACTGCAAAGTGCCTAGGATGTCACCCAAGACTGAAGACAATAGAGGTGATTCAGTTTCTGAACGGCAATAACAAGTCTAGCAGGTATTAGTGACCGAGGCTATTGAGATAGCTGGCCATAGCCTGCCTCAACATCTAACTGCTCAATAAAAAGCAGCAGCGGCAGCAGCAGAGGACGCGCAGGTTTAGAGCGACAGAAGCCATGGAAGGAAGCAAAACTAAGAGACAGCAACAGTAAGACAAAGTACATATAAACTTTTAATGAATTAACCTTACAAAAGACAATAGCTTCAAAACATTTGACACGTTTGTACAAAACTATTCCAGCATTGTTAGCTCTCTCTTCAGAAAGAATGCCAGCAAGCCACCCAACGTGTCCCTGGCTATGAGATGCAACTGGTGATCACATCCAAATCATGTGTGGACAGAGTAAACTTATTTACAAATACTGTATACTTTAATACCAGATTAGTAGATGCTATTGGGGAGCGACTGTATTTTCCAGAAAACACCATGCATCAGAAAATAGTATGCACCCCTAGCTTTATTGCCTTTTTTCCCCGCATTTGTCACTAACATCTCTTTTTAGTCCTTTCAGGATGAGTTACCTCCTTTTAATTCCTATTCCTTCTTTTCTTGTCTTTGAATAACAGTGCAAGTTGCAGTACAATCTTCCAGTCCTATAGCGTACATCGCAACTGTTCTTGAACATAGGAATATCAAGGTGCAAAATGATGGCTCATGGGACTATTCTGCAGCCATATTAAAATAAGTGCCACATACCAGAAAATAGCACGCATGTTAAGGGCCAAAATGTAGTTAAAAAGTGCGTGATACTTTCCTGAAAATATGGTACCGATGACACATATAAGCATTCTTCAAGATGCCACGTTCCCTTGTGAAAGGGATCTTGTCATTTCAGTATGTACAAAGTATGTCTTCAATTCTCCTTTTCCTTTTACATTTATTATTCCTCTGCAAGTGCTCATGTACCCCAGTGTTTGCAGGACATTGTTCGTCTCCTCTGTAACCTGCAACAATACAGTAGTACAGCCAGCGTTGGTAACAGAGCAAAGCAGAATCTTCTTCCAGAGTGTGAAGAGACCATATGTTCTGAGCAATTATAAGGGTTTTGCTATAATGCTTATAAGGCCTTTAAGGGTCTCAAGTGAGGTTTGAGCACCTGACCTTTCAAATAGTCTGTTGCTGGTTGCCCATTCTAATCGCTTACATCAAGTATCAAATGGGGTATAACCGTTTCCATGCCTAGGATTGCAAACAGAGGGCTTGTAGATGCACAAATGGCACTAGGGACAATGCTCTTCCTCATATAGCATTTTTCTCAACTTCAGGAGCTGTTTTTCATTTCAGTAGACCCAAGCTTCCCCATCTTTTTGCAAATACTAAGGCTGTGTGAATGAAGTGATAGTAAGACATTAGCATCATCTGTCAGAGCTGCTGTGGCCAGTTTCTCACATAACTGGCAGTGAACCAAACTTTAAGCAGTTCTGCCATTTTAGGTGAAAGCCCGCTAGGACAGAGGTTGTTCAACAGCATCAGTTGTCTCAGACTGTCTATGTTTCTTTGTGAAGCAAGCAACTGTTTGTAGATGTCATTGCTTTGACATCCCTTCTGTTTTCAGTTTTGACCAACAGTTGGTAACTACTTTTCCATTATTTAGTTCCGAATAGTCTCAATCATAGATTTGGAGTACTCTCAATCACATGCTGGGATCCCAAAGTGCTAGGCAGCATACTAGGCAGATACTTAAAACGTGATCTCTGAATATGGAATCACTGGAAAGTTAGTAAATTGAAGGTCTTTTCTAYACGGGTCTATCTATGATCTATATGGATAATAATCTATAAAGATCAATCAGTATGGTTCATTAAAAGGGAAGTTTCATGATTGCTTTATGGATTTAACTTGATGTACAGCAGTTATGGTCATTTCCTTTATTTAAAAATAATTAACATCAGGAATGCCCTTCAGAGATAAAGTAGCTAGTATTTTACAAGTTTAGAAATTCACAGAGTAGAAATGTGATTTCCCTCAAATCCTCTCTTAATCTAGGGATGCATTTCCAGGCAACCCATGACTTCCTCCACTGTATTCCTCTGTGGGGTCAAGACAAAGTTTTGATTCTCCTCCCAATTTCCCTATAATTTTCTTTTAATTCTTTACTTTCCTGCCCAAGGTCTAATTCTTTTGAAATGTACAGATACAGCTGGTAGGTAATTTTTTTCTGTAGGCATCCTTAGCTCCAAAACACAGACCTGTTTAGTGTACAAATATATGATGTTTTTTAAGCGGCAAACTCAAAGGAGTAAGATAAATAYTAGCACAAACCTAAGACTTACCTGTATTTTATCTAAGACACCAGTACTGTCCATCCTGCTGGCCACATTTACTGTATTGCCCCAGATATCATATTGTGGTTTTTGAGCTCCAATTACTCCAGCTATTACAGGTCCATGGTTGATACCTGGAAAACATCAGAACTTAACATTAAAAAAGAAGATCCACCAAACAAGGACACACAGTGCATCTGGTAACATATCAAGTCAATGAACATGGTATTTGGCCTGTGCTGAATAGTGAGTACAGCAACCAAAGGCCTGTTCACAACTGTTTTATCAACCATTTACAGCAGGACAGCAGGAGGATGTTAGTTATAAAAATGCCAAAAGTTAGTTCATCTAATTTTAGTTTTACAGCTCCCTCCCATCCTGAGTAAATTTGATATTTTCAACCATTAGTATCCTAATAACCTCTGCCTTTATTAGACAGCATGAGGAACACACTATGGGAGAGCAGCAGCTTCTGGGAAAACAGATAGACAAGAATTTCTTTTCATTTCTACTTGTAGTGAAAAGGACTTCTCCTCTCTGCAATAGTTGACGGCCAAATCAAATGACTTTTACAGTATTCTTTGCTTTTTAAATGTAGAATAAGCCAATGTGGATGAGCTGGAAGGATTTGAAGCCTTGTCTGAAGGCTGGATAGCCCATAGAATGGTCCTAAATAACTGCAATATAAATATATGTATTCAAATAATTTGATTAAGCATGGAGTAAGAGTAACAAATTGTTAGCTCTGAAATGCACACTGTAAGAATGAAGAACAACATAGTATAGTCCCTCATTAGACTCCACATTTTTTATCTTGCAGTCAGTTTGTATCCTATGTTACGTTTGTAAAGGGAGTGAGTTGTATTCTGCTAGTAGGGAAGGAAACCAGGAGGCAAAATCAAAAGCACTATCGTTAACCAGCATCAAATATACTGTAAGTGTAACTATACATACAGATGAGCAGGAAAGCCAAGTTAGACCTAGTGAGAAATAAACCCTGGCCAAGTGAGTAGTTTGGATTTCTAAAATTATCTCCACATCAGTGGATCATAACTGACTTCTATTAATTCCTTGACAGAAACCATCACTAGGGATATATCTATGCAGCAAAATGAAAGTGTGAATGTAGCACAGAGAGGCATCTCAGAGCTGGCTCATCTAGTATGGATCATATGTAACATGGCAGCATGGGCTAGCAGCCACACTATAAGCCCACTTGGAAGCCCTAGAAAAAGTGACTGTAGCAGTTAAATTTAGAAAATTGGGGAAATATGCAAACCCTAAAGGATACCAGATAGAACCTGATAAATATTTGTCTAAGCATTTGGGATTAAATGCACAAAGGGACTTAGGCCTCGCAACACTCCGCATTAACACCCAAGTCATGGGTGTGTCTTTCTGCTTCATGACATCCAACATGTAGAAAGCACTAGGGACCTAAGAGTGGAATCCACAACAGCCATCTGCTGAGTAGTCCAAGCTGGCTAGTACGGAATACTGAATTGATGTGTGTAGCATACGCTCTGCCATGGTCCAGAAATTAGGGCAGTGCAGTTGGACTTTCCTACAAAATACAATGGGCAGGAGGTGTCTTTTTTTTTTTTACCTCCTTCCTGAACCACCACTGCTGATGGTTTGAGTAATACCTCAGGGGCTGGAGAGCCAGCTTCAGATCCCTCCTCCTTCGAGAAGACTTCTACCCATATCTCTTAGGAATGTGTTTTGGCCACTCAGGCATTCTGGGATGTGCTGTTCTATGTCATTCCTGCTAGTGCGGGTCTCCTTCGCATGACACATGTGAATGTTTGTAGGGGCAAGGCGGAAAGAGTAGCACTCTCAGTCCAGGTGAGTGCTCTAACAGAGGGTGATACCATCTGTCTCTTTCTCTTGTATCCAAAGCGACATTTAATTATTCCATGAAAAGGCAAATACTGTTCAGCAAATACTGTTCAGCAGGACAGAGAGAGAATATCTCATTCCAAAGTATCCTACAGCCTGGGCTCATAGCATTCTCCAGGGAACAGGGATCCCCATGCTTGAGCAGCCTCAGCCAAAAGCAGAAACCAATTTAAGTTCACCTACAACACAGACAAATGTTCTAACCATGAAGCTATATGGAAAACAACATATCAGCCTCTATTCTGTTCTGAAAAAAAGCAGTACCTGTGCAAAACTTGCCACAAAAGCATATCTGAGCTTGTCTAATAAATCAAGCACCTTAGCTAACAGAAGGGGAGGAATGCCTGAAATATAATCAAGGT
This sequence comes from Phoebastria nigripes, assembly GCA_035582835.1. Classification (NCBI taxonomy): domain Eukaryota; kingdom Metazoa; phylum Chordata; class Aves; order Procellariiformes; family Diomedeidae; genus Phoebastria; species Phoebastria nigripes. Next base: position 123,063 of record JAYKAV010003176.1, on the reverse strand, counting down.
GCTCCCCTCCTTTGCCTGACAAAGTCAGGGTAGGCTCTSTACCTCCTAAGGCACAACTAGCATTTCAGGCACTCACAGAAAACGAAGGTTGAAAGCTGAGACCTCTAGTGACTTGCAACAATTCTGGGGTTAGATGCTGGCCGAGGAAGGCTTTTACAAATGGCAATTTGTGTTTAAAGCAGGAATTATGTCAGAGGTAGATGCTCAAATGTTTCTGTGGCTCTAATTGCTACAGATATCAGATGCTTTCATGGTCAGGTGGTGGTGGGAAGTGAAGAAGTGAAGTTAAGATGGGATGTGAGGATCTCAGTGGTGCCTATATTGGATTAAGGTGGCAATAGTGCCAGTTTGCGGTCTGTGTCCCTTTGTAGATTTAATCATTCCTCATTTCATAAAGCAAAGGACTCTGACTCCTCTGGAACCTATAGCAAGCACTTTAAAAATCACAAGTAGGTATCTTTTTTTCCCCCTAGAAAGGTTGCTTCATGATCCCCACTTTAAAGGAGTCAGTATTGCTTTAATCAGTTTGCGGATTTAGCCCCGACACTCAGCAGCTCTTTATCTGTACTGACACTGCTGATATAAGTATGTTTGCAAGTATGTGGCATGTGTCATCTACGGCAAGAAGAGAACTTTTATTCTGTACAGAAATATAGTATCTCTACACTTTTTTTTTTAAACCCATCAAGTTCTGTAACACTTTGAGAAGGAAGCATAATTCAGATTTGCTTTGTCATTTTTTAACTCTAGCAAGGAATATAAAACATACTGGCAAAGGAGTGCTATCAGGAACACATGAGTATTTCAAGTCAGAAGATAGCAAGTTTTGCCAGTGGGTGGCACTGTGAAATAAACGTGAGAGGAGCAGCCAAAAGGAAAAGCAAGTGGCACAGCAAGAAAAAGAAAAGACAGGAGAATAACTTGGAAATCAAATACTTCTGACATGTTTACAGGATTTATGGGTTTCCAATATTTATTTACTGCTTTCATTTCACACTTTCCAAGTTACACATTGCATTGTAAAATTGCTGTGTACTGCCATCAGGAAATAAACATTTTGGAACATATGGTTCTTGACCAGCTCTGAATTAATTTATTTCATCATGCTTTCCATGGCTTACTGCAGCTGCCTATTTCTTTTTTAAAATACCATGATGACAAGTAGAAGCAATTAGAAGCTGAAATATAAGGGATACCCGTTTCAAATATAAACAACTAGTCATCTTTGCTCTTATTTGTCAATAACAACRGAATAACAAAGGCGAGAAATATCCTCCTTTGTCTAACGCTGGGAAGGAAAGGGTGCATTTTTGTATGCTTGCTTGAGTTTAGTAYATCTAAAGTATTTCAAAATCCAGCCTCACTGGCCCCTTATAGCTCTTGTCCTCCAAAACCATTTATATGGTTTTGTAAAGCCCTGTCTAGTCTTCTTGTGTCCTTTGGTATTGATAAGCTTAAAAAATTTATGCTGTTTACAACCTCCAGAATAATTATTGTAGAGTTACCATAAAACAGTTCAGAGCCATGGGAATGTATTTTTCAACCATTCTTTACTTAGGAATACTGCCATTTTCTGAGTCCTGCCTTGAAACACTCCTTGCCACAACAGCAGCTATGGTTAACAGGCAATACCACGTAGGCTGCCTTTAAACAGGGTAAAGATGGTGCTACTTACTTTCATGGCCCTTTTGGTCAGTTCTACTAACACTTTAATCAGCTGGTACTTCACACTGACTTCTCCCCCTCCTCCATGATATTCTCATAAAAATCCTGTGATACGTACCTACTCGTAACTTGAAGTCATTGAATGAATGCTTGTTTATGACATCCAATTTCGCCACCAAGGCAAATGCGAACTCCACCATGGTTCCTATGTGCATATACTGTCGTTCAGGTTCCTGAATTTAAACAGCCAAACAAACAGAATAAAATCATTTTCCTTAGCCTTAGTTGCTGTGAGAATACAACCAAAATATGCTGAACACTTGAAAGCACTTAAACCCTTAGGGATGTCCTAATGCTAGCAGGCAGCAGCAAAGTAATGTAGAAGATGGTGCCCTGTCCAGCATCAGTTAGATCAACCAATGGCCAATAGACCAGGATGCATTTTACTTACACAATCAAGCAGTCTAGAGATGATAGATCCAAAACATGTCTAATCTAATGTTTTGATTCTCAAATAACTGATTAGCTGCTATCTAATCCCACAGACACTCAATGTCTATGTGTGCCTAGGATTTGCTCATTAATTTTCTCAAAGTGTCTGCTTCTATTTTATGCCCTTTAATAATAAATAATGCTTGTGGACAGCCCCACAGAGACTCCACCCTCTCACTGTTGCATAACTCAGCACACTAGTTAATGCTTAAGCTCCAGTGAAATTTACRATTTTAAGAGTTCCTCCACTGATCTCATCTGGTAGATAAGCAAGCATCTCTGAGAACATCTAATAGACCTGAAAATGAATAAAATAGAAGAGGAAGAGAGGAAGAAGGCAAYCCATCCTCTGCCCCCTAATTTACTAGCTCAGAGCTTATACCGCTTATAAAGGCTATAAACTTAATGTCTCCTCATACATCAACAGTGTAGCCTGATTTCTAAGTACTGGTTTGAGTCCTCTCAGGCTGAGGAGAAAATTGATTTTTGGGCTCCCACAGCCCAGGGTAGGATCCTGACAAGAGAATGATTTCATAAGAGATGGACTCACTGATCTCTATGAGAAATGACTGAATCTTCCTCATTTCTTGAGATAAAGTGACAGAAGAGATGGACAGATGACAGCTTCGGGAGATGATTCATAGAGTAGATGCATCATCCTAGGTGGGACAGTAGTGGTGCTTGCCAGAGCAGCTGTTTAGATGAATGAAGCCTGTTTCCTTTGGCCTTCACTCCTAGCTAAAACAGATGGTTTCCTGTTCAGTTGATGTATTCAGACCCCCTCCTTAGGCACTTAGTCTTCCTTGGGTGCTTGTTTTAAGCTGGGGGCTGTTCCCAGCCTAGCAGTCAGTCACTGCCACATTAGGTACTGCAGTATCTGTGGATCTTTGGGCATCTGGACTGAAGGCTGCTGAGTTTTGGTGGTTTTCTTTTGAAAATGTGTACTAAATCATCAAAGGCACACTAAAACGTGGATCTCTTGCTTCACAGTTTGTGGAAATAACTCAAACGATAAATTTCTTCCTGTGCACACACTAGTTTTAGTTGTGATTGAGAGCTCCTCCATGTCTTCTCATCTCCAGTCTATAGTTCTGCATTTCCTTCATCCCCTTCACTTCCCTATATTAAATGTCAGAGCTAATTTAAAATAATTCTTTTTTTGCCCTCAGGATCCTTAGGGTCTATACTTCAGGCTTTAATTGCTTCTGTCTAGAAGGAACGTGAGTTTGGCAAGAGCACATTAATCCTTAGCAGAGAATGTGTTGATTCATAATTGCTGTCTCTCTGTTGCTAACCTGTAGTACTCTAAAGATCATGGCAAAAGCAAGGTTTTTGCTTGAAAGGTATGAATTGCTCCTCTGAACTTCATTTCTACTGACTGCAGTTCCCAATCCTACCCTATTAAGTAAACCAGAAACAAAGGAACACGTTCTCAATGCTGAGCCTGAGGGTTCTGTAAGTGTATGGCTAATACGGCTACTCAGCCCTCCCGGCTTACAATGGAAAATACTCATTCTTGCAGTCTTTTGTACACTCTATAAATCCAGTTCTGCTGCAGCATGTAGGAATAAAATGCTGTATTGTATTTAGAGTAGAAGGCCTGTTTTAGGCTTAGCAAATACAGAGGTGGCATTTTCAAACCGCAATGTGAAGAACAATAATTCACAGAGACTACTAAACAAAAGTATACACTTGTCTAGTACAATACAATCTATGTTAATAAGAAAAAACCTAGGCCACAGCATTAAACATAACCTGCTAAGAATTTTAGCCTTCATTTGAACATGTTTTTTGTTAAGCAGGAACCTTTTCCTGTACCTGACACTGTTCTTGGTTGGGTGTAGCACTCAATCCTGTTGCTGCCATGTAAGTGCTTCCAATGGTCTTTATCTTTTCAACTCCACTGAACTTTGGCTTTGACAATAACTGTAAAACAAGGATGGTTATTCATTATTCAGATCAGCAGCCTTGTTACTCTAACAGCATTGTTACTCTAACAGCATTCAGAGCATCAATTCTTAGAACAGTCTCTTAATAGACCCCAAATGGCTTCACAAATATATACAGGATGAAGGACTTAAGGATGGATAAAACAATGGTTACAGCCTCCAAGGAGAGGGAATTTCTGTCTGCTAAAATACCTTTTTATTATAAAGGGACTAAATTTATAGTAATGAGAATAAATTCCACCTTATTGTACATAAAGCTCTTAAAAGTCAGTAGACTTTGCACTCATTTGATACTGGAACTGAGTCACCATGCAAGCCAACAGTTAAGTTTTGAGCAGCTTTCTGAAGGTAAGCATCTCTTCCATGCCAATGGGYGGTCCATGCCAATGGGACTAAAATCCAAGGATTTTAGTTCATATCCCAGGTTGTTTTGAACATTCCAATGTTCTCCAAATGGGTTTGCTGCTAAAATACCCTCTTCAGCTGCAGATCCGCAAATTCAGACTGTGCTCTCTGAGTCATGACATGATCTTAACGCCTTTTTCTGGTATCTTCACCACTAATAACCTTCTTTAAAGCAAATACTGTTCTCAGTGAGACCTTTACAGCTGCCTTTTCACAATCCATCTGTAGTCATACTCTGTACTTGCTTGTAACTTCAGAGAATGGAATATTAAAACTTACACAATCCTTTGAGTCGCTCATGTATCAACTGATCAACACGCTGTATAATGAGAGCAACACAGATCAGGTATAACAAAAAGCTGTATCATTTTAGGGGACATAGACTTACATACCTGACTTTAGGCACTAGTATTTAGAAATGGTACTTAATCTGGCATGTAATATGACTGCCTCATGAACAGCAGCTAACGGGCAAAAATTTCTCCATCAGATATACACACAGGATTCTCATTATAGTGACTCAAAAGCAATTGAGTATGATGTCAGATCAATATTTGATTTATCCCACATAAATCTTTTTCCTTTAATACTCCCTGTAATTTCCACGTGACTAGGCACACAAAAGTTCTTTTCTGACAGCTCTTCCACTCTCCCTTTCAAGTATGTTTGCTTACTGTTGCCTACCCTGGGTTATTAAGATTGAAACCATATGTTGATTGTTGTTAGAAGTACATACATCATCGAAGTCAGCAATGATCTCATTTAGCAGCCTGAGACATTCCAAGCCTTCCTTATTAACATCAGATTCTGTGTAAAATTCCTTGAAATCCGGAACAGAGGCAAACATGACACAGACGCAGTCATATGACTGATGATATAGATCCTGTCCAAAAGAAAATAGAGAGAAAAGAATCTGTCATACCCAGATCTAAATAAAAGTTTCCTTATTAATATGCAGTGTCCTGGTTCTGAAAAGGGAGGTGTTGCAGTGGTTGGAATGCCTTAAGAAGGTGGTTGGGTATTTTTTGCATTTAGTTGCATTTATTAATTTTAAACGGTGTAGAAACCTGTTTGTTAAAAAGACTCAACATATACAGCTGAAAATATTTTAGTGATTTGAAGCTACCCTTTTTTCCTCCTGAACATTAACTCCGTGAACATAAAATATTCACTAATTTATTAGATAGGGCCCATTTCTGAGGCTTCTAATGTAGAGAATTTGGTCTGGCTTGCATGGCTGAAACTGTATTTTGCAAAATAATCTCTAATTTATTATTAGCTGTCTGTGTTATTGTAATAACTAGAAAACTGAACCAAAATCACAAACCCAATGCACTACAAATGCATAATGCAACACAATCCTGATAGTTCCTAACCTAAAATAACAAGATTCCTAATAGGACAAAACAATTGTCATTTCTTTTCCATAACAAGGAGCTGAGGTAAAGGGAAAGAAGTCACCTGAACTAAAACTTATTTATGTCAGATTCTCCACTGCCTTCTGTGAGCAATGGAATGAGAGCACCTCTGCTCCACAGGAATATTCTGGTGCTAAAAATGACCAACCACCCCCCAYTTCAGTTTCCTCTCCACTGCCCTTAAACATTAGAATATCTCTTCTTTCAGGATAAAGTCACATCCTGAAAAAAAGGAAAGAAAGAATGTTTATTAAAATAACACTTAAAAAAAAATAATATTTATAATAATATTTATACACAAAGGTAACCACAGCAATAAAAGATGCTGTAAGCTACTATAAAGTCAAATTCTGTTCAGGTTGTTATTTGAGTAAAACAAGGATTTCAATACTCATGTGAATAAGGTGAACAGGATTTGTTCTGTGATTTCAAGAAGCATCAGGTATTATTTCTCTTTTTACTTATCGAAGCTTTTTTTTTGCAATTTCACTGGCAGTACATTTCTTTTTGAAAGAATGTGGTGTGTCTCTACACAGATGTGTACAGACATAATGAATCTCTATTGGTGATGTATAACTGAAAAATAGCAGAACTATGGGAAGACTGTTGACTGCCTCATCCCAGAACAAGTGTGAGGGAGGTTTCTGGGCAAACATGAACATAATGGTGGGCAGGGAGGAACACGGGCAGCTGGAGGAGGTGCATGATTTATTACTAGATTTTTCTGCCCCTTTATTTTCTAAGGATTCCATAACCAGAACATCACTGAAGATCCACCATGCCTCTGTGCAGTGGGGATGGAATATATTGTTGCAATTCACCATTATTATTTATATTCTTAAAGCTGAGCTGGTTGAAATCACCCATCTGTACCTGACATCCAGCTTACAGCCATATATACAAAATCAGTATCACTTGAAAGTGACCTGATTGTGCAAATGAAAAGCAACTAAACAAAACGTCCAAGCCAATGAGTTCACTGAAGATTGATACTGAACTTCAAAGGAGTTCTGGATCTCCATTGTCTTCTTGCCAAGAGAGTTGTTCATGAAGAACCAATATTGTGGTAATATTTTTCTGCCATCTATTTTGTCCACCCCCATAAACACTGGTTAATAAATTTAATCCATATAATAAAGTAATCAAATGGTGGGGAGAGGGAACCCCTCTGGCTTGATGATGTCAACTGAATTTAGGCAAGTTAAGCACCTGACTGAAGTATTTAATTGGAGAGCACAGTCATCCTATGTGTCCTATATTGTCAGTACAGCAGATTTGCCTATCTGGAAGGTCATTTTAATGACAGATGGGCAGAATCACCTCAGATAGTGTTTCTCTCTCTCAGTCAGTAATGGAAAAAAGGCTAAAGAGGTAATTTTTCCTAATGTAGGCACTCAAGAGGAGTGCCTGAAACTATAAAGGATGACTCTGACTCTAAGAAATTCAGAAGCTGAGGCCCAAAATGACCTCTCTTTGCTCCAGTCTCTCACACTTAAACCCAGGTTCACTCTATAATACTGCAGTGACATACACTGGTGGGTGTCTTGAGTATGTATGCACCTAGACTCGGTGCAGATATACTCAAATTAGCTTGAAATTAGTTAAGTGGAGCTGTTGAAGAAGATTAACAGGCTCACTCCTCAAATGTTTAGCTTTTGCAGTSTGCATTTTGCTTCACATCTACCTACTTCAAATTTACCTCAGGCATGTCTACACTGAAGCTACAGTAACATTTGTATATAAATATACTAAAAAGTTAAGATCTGATGTGCTGAGTGCTTTTCATAGGCAAGTTAGCAGAATAGGTACAGAGATAACATTCTGTGGTTAACTCAGCTTTCCTTCTGTTTCCTCAAGTCACCTTCCCTGTAACTTGATTTCAGTTTTGCGTGAAGGAATTCAGGTCACACCCATGGTGCTGCTTATTAAAAGAGGACTGCATAAAAAATATAGGACCTTGGTAATACAGAAGGGGAAATTCACAGTGTTATATAAAAGACTGGAGGGAGATACAAGAATATTTATAGCAGAATGTAGATAATTAATACTCAAAACACAGATTATTACACATACTTTTGAAACTTGACCTGACAAAATACACAGGTTGTATACATTTGTGATCAAATATTAAAAAAAAATAATAATTTTTGTTCATATTCTGACCAGCTTGAAAAATCCAGTAAGTTAAATCCGGCCAAAATAATAGTACAGATAAAATTAATATTAATACACAATTCTGTTGTCCTAGAGATTCTGTTAATTAGTTAAAAAAAAAAAAAAGTTGTTTTAATTTACCAGATAAACATTAGATAGCAGCTGTTTTATTTGCTTTATTGAATCCTGCTGATTTTGCATCCTGAAAATGTAAAACGTGCCAGAATTACACTAATGATGAGATACTGGTTGTAAAGCTTGTGAAACAGGCAAAATCTAGGCACAGAGGTGATACTGGGACAGTGCCATATCTGAAATAGCACATGGAAACTAACGTCATGTAAAGGTTTATTTGAGAATATAACTTCAAGTCATAAGAATACAGGTCTGTTAGGAGCTACAACTGAACGCTTACAGGAAAAGGAGACCAGCTATGCAGTGCTGGAGGCATATGATATTACTGAATAATATGAAGCAGAGATGGTAGAAGATGGATTCATTTTACCACCTCATAATACAGGAATCAGAAGATAAATAGAACATTTAAAAGTAGAATAAGGAAAAATATTTTACATAAGCGGTATATAAATGTATACGTCATTGCTATTCAACAACATGAAAGACAAGAGCTTCGAGGGTTAAAAACCTGAATGCTTATGTGAATACTAGAAAAATGCATAACTAGGAAGTGTATAAAAAGCACCTGCAGAAGCTAAATATGCCCTTACATTTACAGGTAAAAGCAGAAGGGTGAATAGCACATTAATCTTCAGCTGTTCCTCAAACTTTTGCTGAAATATCTAACACTGGATACTGCCTGGGCCCTGCAGTTGGCTGGACTGCTGATGGGTGGCAACTCCTGTCTTACTACGATTGCCACTAAAAAAAAGTCTGTCTGACAGACATTAAACGTGGAGCCCTAATTAGCTATTAGGAAGTGCCTTTGCTGTCTTCCCTGAAAGGAGAAGTGTTGCCCAGAATAAATCATGGCAACTTGCGCAAGGCACAGTCATCAGGAAGAGAAATATGACTGAGCAAAAGACAGGAGCAGAGATTCAAATAAAAGTGCTGTTGTGACACAGGAAGATCAGTGGGCTTTATGCTGTTGGCTGTGCACCCAGTATGGGGACAAACAACCTGTAAGAAAGGGTTGCATGCCTGACTGTTACAATTACAGACACAAATAGTCTTTTTCTATAACCAGAGTTATTACTCCTTCCTCTCCTCTACCTCAAAAATAAATGAACACATTGTATGTGAACACTTGTGATATGCTAAAGCTCAGCAACAGTGTCCCATTTCTCTTCCTTCTCCTCTAATACTGCGGAAATATCCATCCCCACTAATGCTCTATAGCATAGTACCAGCATGGAAACAACAACAAATGGCACTGTTCATAACCAGATGAGTAGTAATTGTGGCTGTCACAATAAATGTCAGAGAATTTTAAGGAGGCATTCCCAGCTAGTTTATTTTGATCATTTGTAATAATTAAGGCTGTAGCAATTGGGTGTCTTAATTTTCCTATGAGTACTTCTCTTGAAACAGTACTCTCCAAAATGTTTAATCAGAAAATTAAATTCAACACCATTCCAGGAAGGAATGGCTTTGCTTCTTCCAACAAAAATTAAAAAATCATCCTGTCTTCTGCAGTCAATCCCTTTCTTTTTTTTTTTT